>JAJLRJ010000004.1:31577784-31635284 GCA_024195265.1 Dendrophyllia cribrosa | reverse complement strand
AAATTACAGGTTTCAACTAAGATTTACAAAACTACAAATCATATCTACAAAAATGTTTAACTCAACATGGAACATACCGAACAACTTTGAGTCATCGACGGTAAACGAATTCTGATCCAGAAACTTGCTTATGCAGGTTCACACTTTCATGATTACAAAGGAAATGAAAGTATCATTGCCCTTGTTGTTTCAGGGCCAGATTATGAATGTTTGTACGTTGATGTAGGCACCGATGGAATAAACCCAGATGGACATGCCTGGGGAAGGTGCTCTCTTAAACAGGCACTAGAAAATCCAGACAATCCATTAAATATCCCCCCTCCACGTCCTCTCCCAGGTCGCACAACCCCAGTTTCTTTTGTTCTTACGGGGGATGAGGCATTTGGTTTATCAAAGTATATGTTAAAGTGTATATGACAGATATATTTTTATTTGCTTTATGGAATCTACATTGCGTTCTGATAAGAAAGTCGAAAAAAGTTTTTTGATATCGATTTTTCTTGTCCGTGATTTAGCCATCTAAAAACGTGAAATTTCACTTCCGGTGGGTTACAAAATCGCGCAAGAAGAAAGACTGGAAATAGTCCGCTGTGACGTCAATACAAGAATGCCAGTGTCGTGGTTTCTCAGTTACTCCGGTTTTTGGTGCGTGATGCTACAACCATAGGCAACACGCCTAAATAGAACCATGTTTCTTCCTCAGGGCGCACTAAAAAATGTGAAGAACCGAGAAACCGCGACACCGGCATTCTTGTATTGACGTCACAGTGGACTATTTCCAGTCTTTTTGTAACCCACCAGAAGTGAAATTTCACGTTTTTAGACGGCTAAATCACGGACAAGAAAAATCGATATCAAAAAACTTTTTTCGACTTTCTTATCAGAACGCAATGTAGATTCCATCAAGCAAATAAAAAAATATCTGTCATATACACTTTAAGACATTATCCTAGTAGGAATCTTCCTGTAGAACAGAGAATTTCAAACTATCGCATTTCTATCAAATTTCTGAAAATATTTTAGGAATTCTGGGTAACAGGTGGTGCTGTTTCAGGGTGCCTTTTTTTGTTAGTTCCAAGTAAGGTAAAGGAATAACACTAGCTGCACTTACCCTTCACAACTGGCTGAGAGCTGATAGCAGCAGCTCTAATATTTACTGTCCCCCCACCCTTGTGGACAGGGAGAATCCCAACACAGCAGAGATTATTCCTGGGTCATGGTGAGGCAGTACGCACCTCTTGGAACAAGCTCTGTGATTGGTCAACAAGAAAAATGCAGTTTTTTATTATTATTGAGATCGCAGAAACCAATTATGTAATTGGGATACACGAAAATGCTTTTTATGGGTTCTTTTGTTCGCTGTGGTTTCTGAAAAATGCGGGGTTTTTATTAAGATCACAGTAACCAATTGGGGTTGTTTTGAGGGTTTTAGTGGTTGGGAGGGTTGTAGGGGTTGTGAAGGTAGTAGGGGTTGTAAGGGTTGTAGTGGTTGTGGGGGTTGTAGTGGTTGTGGGGGTTGTGAGGGTTGTAGGGGTTGTGGGACCTGAAAACCTCTTTATATTCGTGACGTCATCAAAATAAATGCGCTTGCGCCATTTTTGTGCCCATGCCTCGCGCGCCAAAAATCTATATGGAGCCACCTTAAACCCTTTAGTGGCCGAAATACGGGCATTCAGGTATACCCCCGCCTAAAGCATTTTGGAAGGACTCTTCTTACTGTAACTCTTAAAGTTTCATTAAAAGAAAACAAAAAAAGTGATCTTATAAGAATAGAGTACATCGTCAGTCCTTTCACTAAGTGTAGCTGAATTCTACGAAAAACATAAAAACCGTCAAGACTATGAGATAATTGTAACTAAAACGTTTATTGCGCACATTCCACACGGTAAATGTTTATAAAAATTGACAAATTGGCAGGTTCTCTATCACAAAAAAGAAGACAACAACCTTGAACAACAAGCTCAACAACTCGATCATTAGACTTCTCCGTAAACGAGAAAGCCTAAGCTACGTTTATGTGCGAAATAAAACTCTAGAAAGGCAGCAATAAGATCGTGTATACAGTAAAAACCACGTATAAGAACCTACAATTTAAGAACCTGTTAGGCTAAAATTTTCATTTCAAACCCCCTTTTCATAAGAACCTATTAAGCCTAAAATTTTTAATAGGTTCTTATTTCACAAAAATGGAGGCACGGATGAAAATACAGAAAAAATTTTAGTCTAGGATTAAGTCAGTAAGATTCGAAGATTGAACTAAAATGAAAACCATATCATGCCTGCGCCAATACTGGATTACACAATGCAATTTGCATTAAGAATACAGTTCCATGTGTCTCTCTCATTTTCGAAGTCACAGTTTTTGAAGCACATTGAAACTTCCTTGCATCTAGGTCATGCATCAATGGCTTTCCATATCACATATGCCCTGTAGTAGTTATCTGTGCTGATCGCTAGTTTCCCTATCAAATTCAGAACCTATTTAAGAACCTATAGTCCAGTCAATCTGTGGATTAAGTTCAACAACAACATTTGGCCTTTGTCGAATAGTTGTGATTAATATTCTCTCTCCAAAATGTTCTTCTAGTTTTTTCTTCATGTATACTGAACTGTATGCTTGATCCTCTTCACCTTCAAGAAACTCCTCCATCTTTCCGACAAGGTCTTCAATAGTGGGCTGTTCAACGTCGTTTTCCTCTAGAAATGCTATTACTTTAGAAAAAGCAGTGCTCTTCACCGCGTCTACAGGTCGTCCTTGGGTCTTAGCTTTCTTTGAGCTACTTTCTGCTCCAATGTTATGCTGTAAGGGAATATTTCTTCCTGTTCGGAAATTGCTGCTACATAGCTGGTGGTAGACGGCATCAGCTGCGTGAAGATCTCGAAGATATTCCAGACGACCCCGCACCGCTATCGCCCAATCGTCGTTCCGTTCCTTGCACAGTCTACCAATGCATTCTTGGAACTCTATTGTTCTCACGCTTATCATGACATCGAGCCCCTTTTTCTTGCCATCGTACTTTGCAGGCTGACCGCAAAATAAACAATGCTCTGAAGAGCTGAAGGATAGGTGGGTTGAACGCCGCCTGACTGCGCTTGCATTTTCCTCGCATTTCGTATCAGATGATTTCCCACGTGGTCTCAGCAGATCGAGCCGGCATTTCTTGTGAACTTTTAGGCCAAGCTTTGCATTAACTGCAGGATTGATTTCATTAATTTTTAGGCATCCCTTCTCAGTTAGCTTGGAAAATAAGCTCTCATCCTTCCCCACGTCTTCACCACAGATACAGCAGCTGGATTCCATTCCCAAACGAGACAACTTCCAAACTTCAACTAAAAGTGACCGAACAAAGATGTGATTTAAATACTTATGCTTTAAATACATTATCACTCAAAATTGTGGATGGAAAAACACAGAAAAAGCTTAAACGAACTTACCTTTAGCAATTACATGCCCAATTAACAAAGAAAGAAGGAAAAACGTCATAAAAAGTAATAATATGCTGTTGAAAAATTCTTAGCTATCAAGCTAGTACCTCGTTCGATTGTGACAGGCGTTCCTCGCAGAAACGAGCAGTCCTGGATATCAATTTTAGCACCTCATTCACTTGATTTTGTGCTTCTCTATTAGAACATATTTTGACTGTGATAGCTTTGTTCCACAATTTCAATCGTGAATACTAAAAAATCCTGTTTTTAAATAGTGATAAACAAATAACTTAATTTCCGCCGGATGGGATACCTGTGGATAAATCGTTTTTTTCTTTAAAAAGCTCAAATTGTGCAAAACGCGCGAGGAAAAGAGTAACAAGTTTACAGGACAGTACAAACAATGTTTTCAACATGATAAAAACTATTTCTATTTCCACGTAATAATAGACACCCGTTATTTGTTATTTTTACAATGCGTGGGTACCCTGTGGTACACAGGAAGAAAATAAACGCCATTTTAACCTTGTTCCGACACGAGAATTTTGTGGAACTTTTAGTATGATGTTTATGAAGGTAGAAGTAAGCCAAAACCGCCTTAAAAGCTTTTGTTGCAATTAGTTTGAACTTGGGCTACAAAAATTCATAGATTGACTGGACTACTAAGTAGCCTAAAATCCCACTAAATACCATTTCTATAAGAACCTATTTAGGCTAAGTTGGAAAAATCTAGGTACTTATACGTGGGTTTTTACTGTATTTTATTTGGAAGACTGTTCAAAAATGACTATATGGAGCCACCTTCATGGAAATATCTTGTTTACGTTTGGGACAAGCTCTGGTATTGACTGACAAGGAAAATGCGTCTTTTGTTATCATTGAGATCGCAGAACCAATTATGTAATTGTGATATACAAAAACATACTTTTTGGGGTTGGTTTGTTCGAAGTGGTTTTAGAGCAGTTCTTGAAAGATGTTGTACTTTTTACTTTTTCTACCAGGTTTAAGCCACGAACTTGTTTGTACTTTGTACTTTTACTGAAATATACCTTGATTAAACAATGATTGTTGTAAGTAAGTAAGTAAGTAAGTAAGTAAGTAAGTAAGTAAGTAAGTAAGTAAGTAAGCAACCTTTATTTAAGCACGATGGGTATTAAAGCTAAAAAGCTTGTGGGGTTGCCGCACTATATTACATTACAAACTATTTACATCTAAAATAATTAAAAACACTAAATGCAATAAACAAGTCTATGGTTTAGAGATATTAATAAATATGATTCAATTTTGTAATTAAGATAAGATAGAATTCTAAAAATACACAAAATCACTTTCTCTATAACAAGACGTGGAGGCAGTCGAGCCTTCAAAAATGAAGTTTACAAAGTACTCTTTGGCAGTGAAATGTGGTATTAGTTCCTTAAAATTTAAATCAGTTATTTTATCATTATAGTTAAATAATTGTTGTAATGTTTGATCTTAACTGAAATGTTTTTAGATGGTCTTTTATTCAGTAAACAAGAAGCGATATGTAGTTTCAATATCTCGAGTATTTTAAAAAATATTTTGAGTTTCCGCGCTTTTCTTTTATGTTTACTCTGTTTGCTAAGAAGTGGATATTATAGAAATGTTTTCTTTTTCACTTCCCTGAAACAGTTCCATCTAAAGTCGCTTTTATTATGAGAAGTGATTAATATCCTAGTTTCATTAAGTTTCTCCTAGCGATCCTTATCTACGGAAGAAGCGGTATTTTTTTAGAATTAGTACTACAGTCAACTCTCCGCTAACGGACACTCGTAAGCGGACAGCTCTACTTACGGACACGGACGCCTTTTCAAATCCCCGTTTTACCTCCCAGTCAAACTCTGTATTTACACATTCCCTTAAGCGGACACTCTCTCGTAAGCGGACGCGGACACTTTTGAAAATGAAAATCGGATTTTTCTTTTGTTTACGCTCTCTCGTAAGCGGACACCTCGTGTATAATAATTGACTCTTGGCAATGAAATTTGTCTTTATTGCAATAAATCAACAAAAATATGACCTTTGACAGAACAACAGAACAGTGGGATCGGTTTTGTCAAATCTCTATAGTCTGCGGGAAAGCAAGCTGTCCGTTCGTTTGACATAAACAATAGTCTGACGTAACATTTGTAGAGTCAGCATGGCCACGTTTGTCATGGTCTTCTTTCCTTCTTGTTTCTGTTTTCATTCACTAACTGTACCGAACACTGTATCCCAGATAATCAAGCTTGGACTTGAGCCACGGTCACGAAAGATGTTTTAACATCACCATAAAAAACTATTTACAAGGAATATCCAGGCAGTACCCAGCTCCTCTGTTGACACCTTTACCCATTATGATGGCTTTCCCTTTGTTTGTTCCACCCGGTTGACGTGCCAGCCAATCATTCAAAACAAAAACACAAGCGCGCAAAGCAGATTGGGTGAACACTGGCCTTTAAAAACTTGGTGACAAATACAGCCATCCTCAAAGGAATGTGACCAAGTATCTCATCTAATCCAGTAACTGTGTTAGCGTGTTCCTTGGATGTGGTTTCAAAAGTGCAATCTTCTAAATTAGGCAGCAGCCTATTTTTCTTTGGTGTCTGCTTATGGGAATAATTCTCGTAAGCGGACAGCTCTACTAACGGACACTTTTTCCAATTCCCGAGGGTGTCCGCTTACGAGAGAGTTGACTGTATGACCTATTTAGAACTACACCTTGCGAAATCGATCAATTAGAATGATCCGGCAACGATATCGCTGCAATACTTGTAACAGATATATTTTATCATCTTCATAGCTTTAGCTGTCTTGTTCTGGAGAGTTACTCCGCCTTTTCCATATATAATTTGTTTACATCTTAGAATAAATCCCATTTCCCCAGCCCAAATTTCGGCCAAATACCACTTTGCCAGCCTACTTTTTTCCCAAATCCCAGTCCCAGGAGTGTAATTCAAGAGAAATCCCAGTGCATGGCTTTTTTGGGCTATTACAATAAACAGCTCTTTTTACTAACAAGGTTAGCCATTTCAATTTATTGCTGTTAATGCATGCAATATCAAGGGATACTGTTGATATCAGTTAGAAACAAAAATATTGTTTTGCAGTGCCTTAAGCCTGCAATCTGCATAATTTCGTTGTTTCTGTCTGTCTGTCTGTCTGTCCCGGACTTACACACGTAAGGGTCATACCACTATCTATGATTTTTTGACAGTGCTCTGTCCCGCTGCGACGCACGAGATTAAATCTGAACGCATGTGGCACAACACTTCTACATGAGGATCACACTTTGTTGTGCAAGGTACATAAATAATGTCTTCTTTATTGAGGCATTTGCGAGACCACCTCTGTACAACTCTACAAGAGCTACCGGTAAATGATCTAATAAATGCCCACTCTCTAATAAACGCCCCGTGACTAATAGACGCCCCCCCCTGCCCCCAAGAATCGCCTTAAAAACCAAGGAAACGCTCCATAGAGTAAAATCACACTATTTATTTTCTTGCTTGCTTGGTTAGCAATGGCTTGCGAATTGCATCTTGAACAATCTCAAGTTCAAAGTACGGATAGCGCTCTTTAATCTTCTTAATTTCTGTGCTCAGTACGTCAGCAACTTTCTTGCGATTTGTCGTTGCATCCAGGAACAACGAGACCCACTTCACGTTTTCGTTTTCCGCAAACTTTCACAGTGAGGAGATTTGTTTCTGAAGCGGCTAGAAAACCAGCAAGCACTTTTACAGTTCATAGCCCTGCTAACTTGGTTGACCCCGATGACAATGAAGACATCGATATTGAACTATGAACATCTTTAGGCTTTGCAACAGCACAGATTACATAAGTCTTTTACTAACAAACTTTGTTTTCGATCTTACTCCGCGAGCAAACTACGAGTCTAGCTTATTTGTTTTGTTGACGTTGTTACAGTTTAAGTGAAATAAACACTTCATATCTATTTAACGCCCCCCCCCCCCCCCCCCCCCCGCTACGACCCCCGAAATTTAATAGACGCCCGGGGCATTTATTAGATCATTTACGGTATCCTCAAAAAGTACCGCACATGCACCGGAAATCACAAAAAAGCCTTCTGAAGAAACACACTACAATGTCGGATCGAAAGTACAACAATCCTATTTGCTCAATTACATGAGCCAATGAGAAAACAAAATATTCGATCTTCCCCAGGAATACAAAAGCGACAGACATTTATTCTTAACTGAATGGTTTTATATCATTCTACGAGACCTTTACATGGTAGCAACTGACGAGGTTCGCCAAAGAACCGAAACTCAACATTAAATTATGTTCATTCCTTGCTTAAGGAAAGAAATCAAGAATTTACTAGCATCGGTGAGATTTGCATTAAAACAACAACTATGCTGCAGATTATCTGTTGGATGCCAAATCAAACGCTATTACAAAGCAATGGAGGTTTATCCTAGCTCCACTGAGACACACTACTCAACTACAGAACTAACTTAGGAGCTAAAAATTATTGCAAGAATTCATGATTTCACTGCAGTGGAATTATAGACTACGGCTTTTTGAGAGTCGGATCCAAGACGCCTATATCCGTGATGCCGGAAAAACTTATTCTCAAGTCTTGCACGCCGCAGACTTTAGACACGGCCTGAGAAATTTAACGATCCTAGCACTTTTAAAGCGATAACAAACTTTAGCCGATAAGTATTTATCTTGCAACAAAAGTGAGCCAAAGAAAGCACAATGTATGCCAATAGAGCTAGCACCGAATAACGAAATAATGAAATAATTCTAACGGCTCTGGACAGCATGAATCCTCCTATGATATCAATCTGAGAGATAATCCGCCAAGATCAAAAGGTTTATATCATCGAAGAGAACAAATTCTTAACTGTGATCTAAAGGCGCGATCCTCTCTGAAGTCTTACTGGAAAAGCTTTATCTGACTTCAGGCTTTTAAAATACTTTTTTGCAACGAGTGGGAATCGTGTTTAGCCTGTCCTTTTTTATACCACTAGCCATGCCATTCTTTCCGCCAAGTAAAGCCATCAGCATTTCCTTCGAAGCGCTGTCCCCATTGCACTTTTCAATTTTTTCAGCAGACAATTCAAACGATTCTTGCGTATTAACCACATCTGTGCACTGGTCAGAGTCGGCTTGCAACAAAAATCGTATGAATGTTCCGTGACACAAATGATGCATGAACATTCATGCAATCTTTATGAGTACAAAACACGCTGTCAAAACGAAACACCGATCGTCTCGCGTACTTGTTTTCGTTGATACAATGGTCGACTCTTCCGTGGATATAATAACAACGGCGCTGGGACAACAGGTCTTTGGTTTTTTTGGAAGCGGTTCCTTGGTTCCGCCGAGATGAAATCCACACTCCACACAGTTCGCTGGCTTCCAACGGGCATTCACCAAACCCTCATTTCGTGCTCGTGGAAGGAAATGATGATTATCATACTTGCAAATCATGCACCCAAAACAAGCAACAACTAACGAGCACAACCCACACAAATAACAGTCCAAGCGAAGAACCGAATAAATTATTATATATAAGCTTAAATATTACGATCGGAAGCAATCAAATCCACCTCAAAGAAGGAGAAATATAAAACGACGCGAAAGTATCAACTTTAAAAGGTGTTAAAAATTTCGAAGCGAATTAAAAACCCACAACTAACGAGCAAAATTCACACAAACAATGGTCAAAAAAGCGAAGAACTGATTAAATTCTTGTATATATGTTATAATGAAGCAAGCGAATCCACCTCGAAGAATGAGCAATATAACCTAAGGACGACGCGAATTCACCTCAAAGAGTATAAAGCCAAAGATATTCTACAATTTGAATATCCGGAAACCTCTTCCACAAATACACAGCTTACCGAGGTAAAAGACTGGCTAATGTTAATATTAATTACGTATGTCATGAATAAGCCAATCATATGCTTTCAACCCTCGCAACCCTGCCGCATGTATCAACCAATCACAGAGCATGTTACGAGAGGTGCGTATTAACTGGTCATGGTGCGAGGATACCCATCAGATTCATTTCTTGATTTGCAACCATCATTCTCAAGAAATTGTTGCAGTGAAGCCAAGAAGATGCGTGAAGAATTCACTCAGTGGTTTAACAATAAAGGTGATTTAGTGTGGCAACGACAGATGTGTCGACTTTCATCCTATTAAATTCTGCACCGAAAGTACAATATCCAAACAGATGTAACTTAATTAAACCAGACTACAAGTAGCTATAGCCTCTCCTCAAGCCTGCGCAGTATGGAGCAAAGACTCGAGGGACGAGAATGGCAAGTAGACGAAATACGAGAGGCGAGTTTCACACGTACTCGCCTGTTTTACCCTCTCCACTATCAAGAACTGAAGCTACTCATAATCTAACTAAAAACATGATTCACATTCAAGTTTATATTCTGGCAATTCCGCAACAAGGCAGATTTTGTTAATTCCATGATTGTGTTGTGTTGAATATTAATAGTGCTTTTAAACAAATCATAAGGAAAGTTCAAGTTGAATTGACTTGGTCAAAGCTGGTTGAGTGAGAGGAAATATACTTCTTCAACTGTCCAACACCATGATACTTTTGCAGTTTTTTCACTGGATGGCAAAAAAACAAAACAAATCAAGACTCAATAATCACAATAAGTTTTATTATTACATACTTACTTATAACAGTGTGACTACTCCAACCAAGGCCACCCAACAAAATCACATGCAAAAGTTGTAATTGAAAACCTTGAGTGTTATGATAGATCTTTGTAAAGGTACACAGGCAAAGAGGCAAGAATTTGCAACTATTTCATTAATTTTAACACCGGAATGCTGTTGGTCGATTTACAAAGAATTTCCCTTGGGTTGGCCTTGGTTAGGGCAGTCGGACTGCAAGTGCAAAAATGCTCCAGTAAAAATTAATGAGAGATTATCTGTACTTACAACATTTGTTCTCTTTAGTTAGTTTTAGTTATAATATATTGACGAAGTTATGAAAAAAAACAACAACAATTCGTCGCTTTTAAATTAAAATGAACTACATGAGCATATGACCATAAATCACAATAGTATGTTTAACTGCAAAATAGGTGCTAGAGTTTACTGAACTTTTTGATAACTGACATTGGTGAGCAAAGGAGACTTTTGTCTGCGCATGCGCCAAATAGCGCCGAGCCATTTGAATCTTCTTGTTTTTCGCTGAGCACGCGGGCCGGTCAATTTGACAGCGAAAACTTTAAAAGAAAAGTATTCATAAACATGTTATCAGGAAGCGAAGTGAAACATATTACCGTGGAAAGCAACTCAAGGTGGAGACAAAAAAGCATATTTGACATCGCTGATGGTAATTTTGCGGTCGATGAAGGTCTTTCTCGTCGACGTGTTGACAGTTAAGATGGCGGTTCATCTGCAACAAATATTTGTCGAGGCCGTGCAGTGTAAATTCTTTTCTCCGTCTCTCGAGGAACTACTTCAGTCTTATCAACGCCAAGATGAAGAGTATGTCTATTGTGGTAAGTACAACATGTCTTTGATTCCTTGAGTTTGTATTTATGATTTTGTTGGCTTCAACTTGCACCCACCCAAATTCCGTGTTGCCGCATTCTCAATTTCACGCTGTCGTTCAACAAGGCCATCTCACATTTTCTATTTTCAACATTTCTTCATAAAAATCAAATACAGTATTGTTCTGAACTTTGTTTTCTGTTTGATCGATACAATTATCGTGTTTCTTCAATGGTTTTTATTATCAAGCAAAGTGAATGTGTTGATCGCTAAATTTAGTTGTTGTTTTACCTCCAATTAAAATTTGTAATCATACCTCCCAGACTTTTGTTTCCCTTCGTGATATGGGAATTCCCATTAATAGGGGATTACTCTATTAATATACCATCTGCTGGCAAAATTTGGTTCATTTATATGCTGTACCCCGTATACACTCGAGCCGAACAACGCTCTGATGGTCGAATTTACTTTTGAAAATATTGCTATTACAACCACACATTTTGAAGCCCTTCTAGATTCTACAAATTATAATCTACCGCGAACATTAAGCTCTCATTACGTCTTACTTAGTTCAATCTTACTTTCTGCGAAATGTCGATGTTGAGGACCGTACATTTATCATTTTTTGGTATTTGTTGTTGGGACGGCAGTTCGCAAGAGGAATTAAATCACACGTAAAAATTTGAATGCCTCTGCATTTTTGTTTATACCGGAATAACTAATTCGTGATATGGGAATCGGTTTGGTTGAAATATGTTCAAGGACTACATTAATAATTTGGTGAAAAAAAACGAAATTTAAATGCTGTACTGGTTGTTCAAAAGAAAGGTCAAACATGGTCTTCACGTTTTCGAATTTTATTCTACTTTGATCGCGTGATACTTGAATGCATTACATCATTTTGTCACAAAACGAATGTGTATTTGTCACTCTAGCTAGGCTTATTTTGATAGCCCTGAGTGCAAGTAAAGATCAAACCTGGTAATCAGCCATATCTTTTATTTTAATAAATAAAGTAATTTAATTCTGATGAGCATTATTAACAACCTCATTGACATGTTGACAACTTAATTAATAATGATAATAATATGTACTTAATGACTAAGTGGAAGGGCCAGATGGGAAAATATTTGGCTCGAGGTCATGGCGTACGGACTGAGCGTGCGCCATGACTGAGAGCCAAATATTTTCCCATTCGGCCCTTCCAGTTAGTCAATAAGTATTTTATCATACAGTGTATGACCAATTTGGAGACAAAATTACTTGAAATTTTAACGTGCGAGGCCTCCGCTTTTGTAGTAGGGCCATACTGCTTTTACCGACCCCGCTCGCGCAAATGTGTACGGCCCTCATACGGGACTTTCATCAATGGTTTTGCAAAGAAAAGGCTCGCAGGGCCGTACAGGTCATTATAAAATGTAACATCTTTTTACAGTCATTTACAATAAATTATATTAGATTAAGATAGCATTTTACAGTGACATTTCATTTCGTTACATGTCAAAACTTACAATAATTGGAAAAAAATAAATGTGGCATGAATTGATCCTACCATTGTGGAAGACATTAAAACACTTTTTACGTTTCAAATTGATTCATCTGTTCAGTGTCTCCATGCATTTTATTTATAAAAAATATGGTAGTTTAATTTGCATTTTCATAACAATTACAAGTATACATGTATGTACAGTAAATTATTTTATTTTGCAACATTTCAAGAAAGATTTCAAAATTTGTTTGTTAACTTTTTAGTTGTTTATGCTTATAGACTTACATATGGTTTTGTTGGTTTCCTATTGATAAAAACTGCATATACATGTGTTGTCTCTTGCAGATGCAGTACAGCAGGAATATAAAATAATGTAAAGTACTGGCACGCTCTACAACTGACCATCTAGTTCATAAATAAAGGCTTTACATACGAAGCATGTCACTTTTGAGTTGTCTTGGGGAGGGTTCATAATTTATGTTTGTTTGTGGTCCACTCAGGGTATACAAAATGTAATTGCTGTAACTGATGTTAAATTTTAATATTCACTTTTTTAGAATATTCTTAGGATTTAATTTCAATTACGCATTTTATTAGATTTTAATACCGTAAACATGGAACATACAAGGCTGCATAAAAGGGAGGTCTCGATAATGCAGCATAAAGGGCAACACAACGGCAGAAATGAGACAACAGTTCAATAAAGATAGACAGCGGTAACCCTTTTGATTTTGTTACTGGATGCCAAGTAAAAAAAATCAGGAGATACATGTAATTTGCAATACAAAGCAAGAATAAACAAAAAGGGGGTGGGGTTGGTTTGTGCTGCAATGCTAAACAGGATTAGATAAAACAAAGATGAGACAGTAGTTCAGTAGTAGTACAGTAGTTCAGCTGCAATTATATTGGCTTTAATATCATGGATGCTGAGTGATAATTATTTGAAGAAAGTGGTAATATTAATTAGAAACCTATAAGCACAACACATACGACAGGAGTCATGGACTGTCAATCAAAAATAATAACTTAGGGAGTGTTTTCTCCATAGATCATTCAAAATTATTCTTGACAATGTATCATTGTAGAAATAGTAGATAAATCAGTAGCCTCTTGAAATAAGATGTACATCATCCCAAACATTGGAGGGAGAGATCCATGGAAGCAGAGCGGCCGAACCTTGCTCGTTCTTCACGCGTTTGCTAATTCCCAAAGAGTAAGACCTTAGAATTTTTGTATAGAAGTTGTGAGCACACAAGTAGTATCATTTTAACGACCTTGAGCCCTGATAATACTCTCGTATAAAGTTTCCATTTTTATTAATTATTTACATGCACTTTAGAAAGACTCCCACTGGTATCCCATTAATAAAATTTTAAATAAAAATTAATAAGTACACGGGGAACGATGACGATGGGAAGAGCGAACAGGGTGGTCAGTGTTCGCATAATTAAAAGTTTGAACTTTGAAGGCGATCTGGTAAAGTCACGTTATCGAAACTTAAAGTTGGTAATGGCTGGCAAACTGAAAATCGACATAGAGACTAGCGATGTAGCGGCAATAAGAATGTTGCGGTAAATACGAATAAGAAGCGTTTTTTTATACTGTGCAATTTTATTGCTTCTAAACTTGAATGTTTCGGAAACCTCTAATTAGTTTTATTCGGTTATAATGTCCACGGCTTTGATGGACTAGTTGTTAAGACACTGCGTTGTGGCCGTAGTAATCCAGGTTCGAGTCCTGGTCAAGGCATTTTGTTTTGATGTATGTCTGTAAATGATATCTGTGTCAGTTGTGTTTTGTTTTGAAGTGATTTGGTATAAAGCGGGCACGTTTGGGCCGGTCTATTGTTTCAGAATAACACAAAAGGAATAGGTAGTTGACTAGGCACTTATTAGAATGCGGGAAGGCATATTGTGACGTCATCACCTAGGCATAGCTAATGAGGGGAACGGAACGCAAAGGGAACGCAGTAGCGAGGCTTATCTTTGCTGGCCCTATACTACTATTAACTACTGAATGCGATATGTTAATTGGTGTGGAAATCTTAATGCATGCATTTTACTCAAGCACACCAAATGCGTGTACATTTCAATATGTATATCTAGATGCAAAACAACAGTACCCACCTGAAGCAGATTTTAATGTTCAGAAGTACCATGATGTCAAAACAACCAATACAATTCCTCCTAGTCTATCAGATATTGCATCCACTGCAAACACTGTGGATGAACTAATGGCAAAGTTAAGTTGCTTAACTACTGAGGAAGTCAAAGTGCTTGCGGAGCATACGTGCAGGCAGAATGAGAATTCTGACTGGAAGTCTCAGCGTGTAGGTAGAATAAATGCATCAATTTTCCATAGGGTTATGACTAAAGTGAACTCCCTAAACAAGGACTTGGATACAGCTTTTGCTGTCCCATTAGTGAAATTACTGACCGGTCAAACACCACAACTTTCAAGTGAATGTATATGTTGTAGTTAATTTTTTATTTCAGGTAATTTTTGTTTTTCCTTTGTTTCAAATTCATTAGCATATATTACCATACCCAAAAACAATGGAAAAATAAAACAATGGAAAAATAAAAAATTACCTGAAATAAAAAATTAACTACAACATATACCATCTCTTCAGTATGGACAACAAATGGAGGAGGAGGCTCATGTAAAGTATCAAAATGAAATGAAGCTGGAGGGTTACAAGGATATTAAAGTGCAATTATGTGGCCTTTTTGTCCTCCAAGACAAACCCTATATTGGTGCATCTCCTGATGGTTTGGTAAGTTGTAGTTGTTGTGGCGAAGGCCTCCTGGAAATTAAATGCCCATTTAGCGTAGCCAACCAGAGCCCACTCGAAGCAAAGCTGGCTTACTTAGAACGGGAAAGTAATGGTGTTGTTCTTTGTCTTCGGCAAAACCATCCACACTACAGTTCATCTTTACCTACTGTATGGAAATAATGCATTTTCTAAAAAATTTAAGTGGTGGAATATGTAAGAAAAGGAAAAGATTTTGCGGTGATTTTTAGCGAATTGGGGATTGCTGTTGCCACTGCCGAGGTGTACGCAATCGACAGTTCTGCCGCCAATGCACCACTGGACAAAACAATGCTAGCACGGTTCATGGTCGTAAATGCAGAGTAGTTTAGAGTCATCAAGGCAGCCATTCAGGATTGCAAGGATGGAAAACTATGTTCTATGAAAGATGACCTGGGAAATGAGTTTTCCTACAACCAGATACGTTTCGTAATTGCATGAATTTGCATGCATGATTCGTGATTTTGAAATTGCATAATTGATTGTCAGTAAAACCTAGACTGCAAAGGGGGCTACATTGAATGCGGTGACATAATATATTTTTCAATTCAGTGTCTTTATTTCGGCGAGTCTCATGGCGTGATAGAAAATTATCGTGCAGTGCAAATTTTTATGTAAAAAATGTTATGCTGGATAAATCAATTTTTCATTGTAGAAGCAGGTGCTGTCAAAACTATCATATAAATAAAGGTAGTTTCCGAGTGAAAATGGTTTTTGTATGTTTGCGTCAATAAGAAATTTGGTTTTAGACAAAAAACAAGTCACTTTCGCATATGAATATCCTTGCACTAAGACCAGGCCTACATTTCTCTCAGAAAGTCGAGCAGATACCACGCAGCTCTTAACCAAAACAAAAACCTTCACGCATGGGGTAGGTGACATTTCTGTGTACTTACGTGTTTCCCACGCTCGACTACCTAAAGGAAAAAGAGGGCTACTCAATGTATGACTGAGGTACATGTCTTTTTTTCGAAAACAGGAAAATTGTATTCCTGCTATTTGTAAATTTTACGTCAGATTAAGACTACCCCTGTAAAACTACATCTTTTGTCATTTTACCGAAGTCCTGGTGGAAAATTTTACTGATGTACGTTAACTCAAAAAAAAAAAAAAACAGGCAAAGCAAGTCCTATTGCAGTTTTTTTAGTGTGGAAAATTCATGTATTCCTGATATCCTATACACATTATTCCAAAATGGCTGCCATTTTATTATTCTTTTATATCCATCAAAATTAGCCCTCTTGGCCTCATCAGCATGTGCAAAATACAAAAGAATTCAAGCGAAAATGAGCCCAAGAGGGCTAATTAACATGCATACAAAAGAATAATTAATGGGCCGCCATTTTGGAATAAGGTGTATTTAGCAAACTAATTTATGAATTTACAAACATGAATGAAAAAAGAAATATTCACAGACAATTTTTCTAAACAAACTGCAAAGTTCGGCTACCGGTACCGTACGTGTACAGTAGCTAACGAGATGTGAAGCTTCACTATGTCAAAAAAGAAATTCAAATAGGAACCCAAAGTGATCAGAGGGGGTTTGATTGAGAAAAGAAGCACAAAAAAATAAAACACTATTTTCATAATAATATTTTTCAGGCAAAGTGAGCAGTTTGTACTTATGGAACACAGCTCACAGATACTATCGATGTAGTACCTATCACATAATTTCATGTGCTCAGTGTCATTTTTTCAAACCACAAAGGTCAACAGCAAGTCCAAGAGGTGCATAAGATATTAGTGCTCCACCAGTGTGGCTATGTGAATCCACAATCATGGTGGACTGATCAGCATTGACAATGAGTGGCATGGACCTCCCTTCACTGATGGCAGTTTTGTTTTACATGTATGGCCAGGCGACTGAAAACATCTGACAGCTGATCACTACAGAAAAACAGTTGTTCCCAAATATATCATTCTGGTTCTCAATTCGGTTTACCCCACATTCATCCCCAGCTTCCTCCACAGC
Source organism: Dendrophyllia cribrosa (assembly GCA_024195265.1). Lineage (NCBI taxonomy): Eukaryota > Metazoa > Cnidaria > Anthozoa > Scleractinia > Dendrophylliidae > Dendrophyllia > Dendrophyllia cribrosa. Next base: position 31,618,082 of record JAJLRJ010000004.1, on the reverse strand, counting down.
ATCATCCACGGCAACTGCATCATTCTCATACAAGTCATCATGAATTTCATTGCTTTTCAGAATAGCCTTTCAGAATAGCTTTTCAGGAATACTTGCCACTCACAATTTAGTCTAACACCATCTGAAGGTGGCTAAAGACAAGAAGTAAAATACAAATGGCCAAAATAAAGAGCAATAAATGTGCACGCATTGCTACCCGATTGACCCAAAATTGTCGAGTGGCTGAAATTCACTGGAAAATGCCATTCCATAACAGATGGTGTATGGGAGCTGGCATTTCCATATAAATATGAAGCATTTGCTACTGGTACAGGTACAGAGGCTGTTGAGTGGTTGGCTGTAGTGGCACAACTTGTTTGTCCCATATCTTGCATTGCATTTCTGTTAATAGTTTGCTGAACATTTGGAACAGTGGTTCGAGGTGAGGCAGGTGCAGCAGAGGTGACAGGATTGAGTTGCTGTACTGGCACATTTGAAGCGGTGGTTCGAGGTGTGGCATGTGCAGCAGGGGTAACTGGATTGACTTGCACCATGTTTACTTGAGTGGTGGGAGTTGCTTGCTGAACTGGCACAGTTGAAGTTGTTGCTTGACTTGTTGCTGTATGTGTTGGCCTTGCTGCAAGGCTATTGGCCTGTTCAGTTAAGGAGTTAAGGTGGTATTTACCAGTCAAATACGTTCTAAATGGGCCCCTTTTTAAACATTTTATCGACTTAATTTCAATTCCTGATTGCACTTCCCCTCAGTTAATTTTACTGTAGAATCCGATTTTGAAATAAAAATGTTCAATTTTCTGTCAAAAAGGTGTGAAAATTAGCACCTAAAACTGTCACTCAAATCAATAATTATTTTATTTTTTCCCTTGCTTTTCTTTTAAAAGCTTTCTTCTTTTTGCTATTGAATACTTATAATAAAAGGAATCTTCTGTGACTTAGCCGACGTCAAAATGTAAGTCCTGCAAGAAATAATTGAACTTCTCTAAACCATTCACGTGACATACCGTAATATCGATCCAAAGTAGTGATACATGTCGGCTAAGTCAAGAAAGATAGCTCCATTTGTGTTTGTTAATTTCAACAGCTTTGTGTTAAAGCTCTTGGAAATGTCTCGATTTTCGTCTCATGCATGCTGGGAATCCGTCCAATTATGCGCAAAATCAAGGTATAAAACTGCAAAGAATATCGCTTTGAAAGCTCACATCGAACTGTTTTGAATGGCAGCCATATTGTTGGTGTCTACAATAATAGTTGCCAGCGGTAAAACGTCGAAAATGGCCCAATTTTGGGCCCTTCTTTCCTTTTACGGGGTGCTATTTTTCCCGCGAAACCAATCAGAAGAGGCGATTGTAAACAATGACACCTGCATAGCAACTGAACCTGAACAGAACCCCAACAGTGTGATGGCATGAAAAGTGAGAAATTAAGCAATAGAAGAAAATACGCGTAGATCAGAGCGAATAGTTTTAAAAAGGAAAAAGTTGAAGTGATGCCACTGAAAAAGCAGTTACACATGACGAAGGAGAAGTCATAAAGGGTAACGAGACTCGTGGTTCAGGCTTGCAGTCGAGAATAGTGCTAGATTTTGATAAGTTGAAGGAAGCTGCCTGGACAATAACACAGGACAAACGATCGTCTTTATCGGAAGTAAAGGTTTACTTTCGCTACATAAACCCTGGTGGAAACACAGTTAAAAGTACTAAAGATGTAGAGTGGAAACTGAGAGATGAAGGGATCTTCAAGAGTAACACATACAAATGAAAGCCTGTGCCGGAGCCCGCAACAAGAAGTGAAATCACAAGCAGATGCTTCCCTCTCCGAGGACTCTGACTTAAGTTGTTAAAAAAGGTGACAGGTCTAGCACAAATCCTGCTCGTCGCTAAAAGTGTTTTATCCCAGATTTAGAATAAGTCTTCCCCAAGTACGTGCCTGAGAGATTTTTCCTTTTAGATCAAAATAAAGATAACAGACCTGTTGTTCTAAATGTTGTTGATTCTTTGATCAAATTACACAGTTTTATTTGATTGAGCTGTCGACAAGGCCATCCTTGGGGAGATCAGCAGCAGGACGCAACTGCATTTAACGCAGTATGGTGTTCGTATTTTTACCGCGAAAACAGTCTTAGAAACAAAACTTTGCTTGTCCATATCTCAAAAGGTTTGGTTATCCTGGCCTAAAATTTGGTGTACTCATTTTTTAAAAACTTATCTTTGACCTGTAAGAAATCGCTGCAATCCAAAAAAGTCTCTTTAGCCTCCAGTACCACCTTAAGAGCCGCCTTTCTTTTCTAGTGATATGTACTCCACCAACTCTTTATCTGACTTGGCTTCAGTGGTTCAACGCCACGTTGCTTCATCACTTCCACAGCATCCTCCGGTTTGGCACGAATACCTTGTGTGGCTTGGCGTTCATAAAAGTCCGTCATAATTTCTTTTTGAGCCACAGTAAATACCACTCGCTTCCCTCCACCTTTCTTTATTACAAAACCCTCTTTGGGCTGCTGTTCCTTGTAGGGATTCTCCGTAAGAGGACTTTTATTTGCTGGATCCAAAGGTTCTGGTGCATGTTGAATGAAGTGTATACTGTATGGATCTGCATCTTGACTCTCGGATTGGTTGCTGGTCGTTCTGGCTTCAGAAGATGTACCTTCCTTGATTGGGGTATGTCTAGCTAACAAGGCCTGAAGCTGGGATTTGGTCTTGCTCAGGCTCATACCAACTCCGACCAAAGAACGACAAACAATACCACCAGAAAATTCACCATCCACAGGAAAAGAAAAACTGCCAAACAACGAAATTTTTTTAAGAGTTCCCACACTTTTGGGTGCTTTCTGCCGGTCTGTTTACAACTGGAAGCAGGATGTATTCTTTATGCCCTGCAAAAACACAAGGAAATAGTTTGCTTGGTATAGTGGGCACTGTGATAAAAATATATTTTTCAATTTATACTGTGATGGCTATACACAGTTGTACTGTAAGGGTTCAGTAAAAAAGGAATTTATCATAGCAAATTATACAATAATCAATAATATGGTCTTTAGATGAAGAGTACAAAATTAAAATCCAATCCAATGGTCAATTTTTTTTTATTGTATTCTAAAAGAAATGCGTTGAAACACTGAGCTCACAAAGTTTTTCTGATTTTTTTTTTAGTACCCGCCTTTTTCATCCCCTTCACAACAAAATATGGCCATAATTTCCTCTTTCTGAGAAGGCTAAAAAAATAAAAAAAAGTGATTGGGTAATTATGAAAACAGTTAATGCTCCCAACCCTTGAGATAAAAGCAACATAACGAGAATATGTGGGAAAAGGGGTTTGGAAATGAATTACTCTGACAACAGGTCAGTTTCCTTAGTCACTAAGTCATTAGTCTAGGTAATGAGAGATTGAAAACTCTCTAGGGGGTCAAGGATCCCCCTCTCCTCATCTCCAGGGGTCACAATCTGCTGGGCGATGTCCTTACTCCTCTTCAGGGGTCACAATCCCCTGAGAGAGGTCCTTAGTCAGGGGGTCACAATCCCCTGAGAGAGGTCCTTAGTCCTAAGGGAGTTTCGACTCATGGTTACCATGGGAACGAAACAGGGGGCTCACTCCCCATTCTGTGAGTCTATGGGGGCCAAGAGTGACTTGTATGGAGCACTTCATCCCCACAAATACACAAAGTGTATTCCCCATAGACGAAACAAAAACCTATTGTAGTAATAAACCCCCAGAATTCCCACTTAGTTAAATGTATCATCCAATAACTGACGTGAAACCCCAAAGAGAAGGGAAGGTGGGCATCGGACGTATCTTTCGTAGCAGTCTGAGGACCAACGCCCAAGTGTTTTAATAAGCCAGGGGGGAGGCCGACAGAAGCGGCGGTTGTAGCTGCACCAATCCTAAAGCTATGCCCAGCATATTGGGAGGGCTGAAAATAAGACATCGACAAGAGCTGCCTAGTTTCAGAGGTAAGCCCCGCTTTTGTGAAGGGAGTTCCAGACTGGTACTGAAAAAGTGGACCAGCAATGTTTCCCCGGGAGGACAGGTAGGTTTTCATAGCCATCACGGGGCAGACTCGCTGCTCGGTTTTTCCTATAATTATAGTTTGACCTGAACGAAAAGGGTCCGTTTTTGATATTTTTACTTTAAATGACATATAGTCAGGTGCATCAGAGCTGGGAAGAAAAGTTATATCCCCTAAGGACAGATGGGTTGTGGGTGAGTAAGGTGAGTTGCATGTCATTTCTCCCAAACGGAGGAAACCGAAAAAGGCTAGAGTCATGGCTGCCCAGATCATAATAGAGTCGTAGTTAGTGGTGGTAGGGATGGCGAGAAGGTGAAAAAATAATTTCAGGTGATTTATTGTGATAGGGAGGCGAATTCTAGTTGAAGAGCCCTGGGAGCGCTTGATACCACGGCAAATTAACTGTAGGCGGAGGAATTTTTTGAGGTCCAGGTCAAAGCCTAAGCGAATGTGTAAGTGTCTAACTGCTGCCAGGTAACCCTTGTTGGAAGAGTGTTTGATTGTTTTAGCCAAATAGGCCACATACTGGATGAGAGTCTGTTCATCGGTTGGTAGTGCGGGTGGAGTATGCGGGTTGTAAAGAGAGCAAAACTCTAGGAATCTCTTTTCACCTGAACTGTATGTCTGTTTGGTAGAGGCAGCAACAGAGAGGCTTAGGTAGTGGCTGATGTCGGCATTCAGATCTCCAAGAGGGGTGTTGGTACGGGGCATGGGACCAGGTCTGCCTGGGGGGCTAGCTTGCGAAAGCGGTCCATCTGAAAACGAGAGAGGGAATCCGCGATTTTATTCTGTTTGCCTGGGATGTGCTTGACCCTCAGGTAGAAGTTGTACTGTAGGGTTAGGAGGGTGAGATGGCGAACAAGGTCCATAACCCTGGGAATGCGGGATCGCTTGGAGTTCACGACGCTGACGACTGACTCATTGTCACAATAAAAAACTATGCGCTTATTCGAGAACTCCCCTCCCCATAAATGACATGCTACTACCAAAGCAAATAATTCTTGCCAGGCAATGCTAATGCAAGGAGCAGTGAGCTGGTGGTGAGCTTCCCACTGACCCTGGAACCATTTAGAACCTAGGGTCCCCCCATACCCAATTGTGCCTGAAGCATCGGTGTAGAGTTCCAGGGAGTCAGAGTCCACCCAGGATGTAGAGAGGAAAAACCCAGCCCCGTTCCAGGTCTGAATGAACTGTTGCCACATAGTTAGATCTTTAAAGAATCCAGTACCCAGCTTAATATGATGATGTGGCTTAGAAATCTTGCAGGTAAGCTCAATCATCCGTTGTAGAAAAGGTCTCCCAGGGGGAATAACTTTGCATGCAAAGTTCAAAGTCCCAATGAGAGACTGCAACTCTTTTAGGGTGCAGGTCTTTTTTGTCTGAAATAGGGCAAGTGAAGCCTGGATCCGTTCAACCTTATCTGCCGGAAGCCGAGCTTCCATTCGGACAGTGTCGAGGATAATGCCCATAAACTCCAGGGTGGTACATGGGCCTTCAGTTTTGTTGGTGGCAATGGGGATACCCAAATTCCAAAAGGTCAAAAGCATGCTTGACAGGCTCTGTTGGCATGGCAAACTAAATGGGGGTGAGAATGAACGTGGTTCGATAATCAGGAAATCATCAAGGATATGGCAGACAAAGGAAATGAAGCACTTATGGAGGAGGATCCATTCTATCGCATCGGATAATAAATTGAACAGAAAGGGAGCACTTCTTAAACCAAAAGGGAGAACCTTGTCATAGTAGTAACAGCCCTCCCACTGCATTCTGAATAGCTCGTAATCAGAAGGCCAGAGAGGAATAAGGCGGAAAGCAGATTCAATATCTGTCTTTGCAAGGAAACACCCCTGACCAAGGCTCAAGATCCCCTCGATTGCATTATCAATTGTAATATACTGAAGGCTAAAATCCTCTTTAGAAATTGAGGCGTTGATACTGGTCTCACCGGATTTAGGGAAGGACAAATGAAAGATTGTTCGGAACTTAGTAGAGTGCTTCTTGGGAACCAAGCCAAGGGGTGATACCTGAAAATTGGGCAATGGTGGGCTTTTGAAAGGGCCTGCAACTCGCCCCAAGGCCACCTCCTTGGATAGGTTTTCCGAAACAATAAGGGGCTGCGCAAGGGCAGTGGGCAGATTCCTAGAGAATCGAGTAATGCGTCTCCCAGTAAACCCCACATCAGCCCCATACCGAAGGGTACTACATAGTTTTGACTCCTGTTCTCGCTCCTGCTGCGGCCTGGAGCTGGAGGGACAGTCACACCCTGGGTGGGGTCCGCTGCATCGGTTACAGACATGCCTGAAATGGCAGGGGTCTCTGGAACATGTGCCATTTTTGTTGAATAAGTTGCATGTGCCTCTGTTTGCGCCCCTAGTTTTAGAGACACTGCACTGGGGTCCATAGGAAAAAAGTGGATACTCATCCTGGAGTACCCCGGGGGACACAGTAAAAATGGTTAACCATAGCTGGGTGTCAATTACGGACCAATTGATAGACTTATTACCGCCAGCTTTTTGGCGAAATTTAAAATCGTATATGGCCCAGCCTAGCCCTTTGTGGACGCGAGCTGCGTACCTAATTAAACTAAGATATTGCAGGAGTTCCTGTGATCGTGTTGGGTACTTGTGGGTCAGCACGCTCATATAGCAAGTGAATGCGGTTGTCCACTGCTCAATATTTGTGATTGAAGCGGATGCCGAGGGCTTCGATTTTCTTGATACCTTTACCACCGAATTATCTAAGGATAACACGAGGTTATCCTCGTCGTCATACAGCGATAAGTTCTTGGGTAGTAACTTGGATAAATCAAAAAACTCACCAGCCTGTATGTCTTTTATGTACTGCGCCGGGATGTCCTGGAAGGGTGCGGCGGAGCTTATGGCAACAGCGTTTGTGCTTGACATTGGGAGCAGTAGTTGAGGGGTGGAGCGCTCGTTGGAGGAGGCTTGTAGGGCATTTACGGCTGCCTTAGCCGCTTCGCTGGCTATTTCCCGGGTAGATTGCTGGACGGTGGCCTCGATGAGCTCCTGTATTCGCGCCATCTGGTCGTTCGTGAAGGTTTGTCTCTGGGCTTGGGGGCGTTATGTTGTTTCGGTCGCTTCACTGCGGGATGCTGTGTTTAGGTCACGAAGCCGGCGTTGAAACGTTTTACGAACCCCGGTCGATGGGATCCCGTGCTGTAGGCAGAGGGATCTAAGAGACAGAGCTCCATAAACGGTAGGATCAATGTTCGTATCTGTTGGGCGAGAAGTCAAACGGCAAGTTCTTGGCGGCATTGTTATATGCAGAAAATAGTCTGTCAAGGAGTTCGCCACACAGAGGTCAGAGAACCGCGCCAGGGGACGATCCCAGTACCAATAGAAGTAGTTTGTGAGCTCTTGAGGTGAAAAAATTCCGGATTTCGAGTGATTATTTGGAAAACAAATTGCTTGTGTGCTAGCCGAAAGTTGCTTGTGTGCTAGCCGAAAGTTGCTTGTGTGCTAGCCGCCAAGGAATGAGTAAATTTGAGACTCACGATCAATGCATGTAGGAGATTGATAGTGAGATAAGAACCGGTTTAAACACGCAAAGCTTACGATATGCGTGACTAAGGCACGGAATCATCTGAACTTTAGACCATGAAACCCTACCCGTGTCTTATTACATATCACACACCTTACATGTGATCTCAAGGTTGTCACATTAACTTAAATTTATGTTGGCATAAATTGGTCTTAAAAATATTTCTTGCATGCTCAGCACAAGACGCCAAACACGAATATGATCGTCCACATTCTTCTTCTGAAGGGTGGATTTCTCTTGTCCTCTCTGAAGTGTAACTGTAACTTGCTTCTTCACCCAAAAACAGCTGGCAGAGAACTTGGATGTCTCCAGCTGCGTTCTCTTCGACTGATTTGAGTAGCTTAAATAATACGTCGTAAATTTTGCAGGACAAAAGGTAGCCCTTTTGATTTTCTGCAACTGTCTTGATCAGTCAGGAGGATGTGCATTTTTGAATAATTGGAGTTGTGGCATCGACTTCACTCACAACCGCAGGCATTGGGGATGCAGCGCAAATACAGTGTAAATTAAATTAAAGAAAGTAAATAAATAAGTTTATAAATGCTGAATTCATGTACAGGTCAGTAGTCTTTCCCTTTTCAGAAATAAACTGTTACTTGCTTTGATATAGACGCTTTTCTTCAGGAGACATGGCCTTTTTATAACTCTTGGTTATTTTCACCTTCGTATGCTTTTCAGATTTTTGTGGGGTGATGTCGCAGCTTTTAGAAGGTCTCGCACTGCTGGCTTGCCACCCTTAGAGATAACAATAGGACAAACAACACAACAATGGACCCTAACCCTAAAAACAATAGCAGCTGTGTTTGCTCATGGGCAATCTTTCAAAAGAGACACCGTGCTAAAGTAAACATCTTGTAAGAACTCCACTGCAATTGCCTATTTATTGCCAGTAATGTTTTTCACAATGTGTGATAATTTATGTAATCTTTACTTCCAACAAGTCCACTGACAAACCAAAATGATCACTATTCAAGGCAATAAATGGAATAAAATTTACCCACAGCTGCATTCAGGAGTTGAACACTTAGATGAGGCATTTATTTGTTCAACGATGAGTTGTGTTGACTCACGGAAATAATATACAATACAATAACCTTTATTTCACCTCGGATTTAAAATAGCAAAATTGCTAATGTCTTCGAGAAAATAAATAAAACAATTAAAATAAGATAAATATGGAGTAATAAGATAAGTGTATAAACTTACAATATGTACAATTACATAATTAATAACAACAATGTTATCAAACTATTTACAACTAATTACAGAAAGGACAACAGTCAGTGTCGAATTCTAAATCGCGAATAGCCGACTTAAAAGCTGCAACTGTAGGCAATGATCTGATGGTATTTGGAAGGGAATTGCATAATTTACTTCCATAGTAAGACAGAGAGTGTAGGCCATATGTAGTGGAGTAATATATGGAGTAATAAGATAAGTGTATAAACTTACAATATGTACAATTACATAATTAATAACAACAATGTTATCAAACTATTTACAACTAATTACAGAAAGGACAACAGTCAGTGTCGAATTCTAAATCGCGAATAGTCGACTTAAAAGCTGCAACTGTAGGCAATGATCTGATGGTATTTGGAAGGGAATTCCATAATTTACTTCCATAGTAAGACAGAGAGTGTAGGCCATATGTAGTGGTATTAACACGAGGAACAATAAGAGAACTTGTACCACTAGAACGTAGATTTATGTTGTGGGTGTTATAACTAAACATATTGGTAATATATTCCGGGGCCAGCCCATAAAGAGATCTATATACTAATGTTAAGATGTTATGTACACGCCCATTAAATAATGATGGTTGTCCCATACGATTAAGTAATTGCGTATAATTACTGTCATTGTCATTAAAAACAAGACGTAGGCTGCGTTCATTCATTTTCTCCAGCTTCTTTAAATTACATTGACCACAATGGTGCCACACGACACAGCAATAATATAAATTGCCTCTCCATCTCCACTTCCAATCCTTGTTCTTCTGACTCGTGCTGCTTATGTTTCACATCTTCCTCTGAACTCAGACAGTGTTCCAAGTCATCTGTGTTGTCTTCGGTAGAACTTGCTGATTTTTCATAAAAACAATCAGTCAGGTTACGAGAAACCATTTCTTTCACTACACTTTCTTGGGTCCAGCATTTTGTCTTCCCTGGACTAACAAAGCTGACTCTCTTCCGAGTTCCTCTTTCGCGATCGCTGCTTTTGTAAGGTTCTTCCCTCCAATTCACTGCCAGGGTTAACTTTCTACGACTTCCAGCTCCATATCCTCTTGACTCAGCTGCTTTTTTGGCTTGCTCCGTTTGATTTCCTTTACTCAAGTTTGGACACTTTTTTCTTCTTCAGAGGTGCCATTTTGAATGGAATGTTCGAATCACTTATGTGATTACAGACTTTCATCGAATGTTTTCTGAAATTGGCAATTTGGGGGTGCAAAGGCCTCCCAAGGAACCTGGACTATTTGTCAGGTCCCTTTTTAGGTAAACCAAGAGCTTTCAAAAGCTTGTCTCCGCACATGGGGTTTTGCCTTATCAATGGTGGTAGCTGAGGAGGTAAATCATCCATTATTGAAGTGGGTGTTGCAAGCACAGGCTGAAATAGACAAGTTTTTTTTCCATGTGGGAGCTTATTTCATGTGAGCGCATGTGCATTGGTATGGATAGCCTGAGCCCGAGCCCGAGCCCGAGCCTGAGAGCTTGCTTGCGGGCTAACAAGACTCCAGCACTGTCTTCTGTTTGATATTTTTCAGTTTTTAATTGAATCGGCCTCAAGTTAGTAGCGTAATTGCATTCCATACTTTAGAACTACACAAAACATGGAATGCAAAAAGAGGAAATTGCTGGTTAAAGGACCCGACAATAGATTGATGAAATTTGTGCTACTTGGAGATAGCAGAGTAGGCAGGGCATCGCTTCTCAGGCTTGTTTCTCAAAGTCCTGATAACTTCCCGGGCCTGGAGCTAAATTTTAAAATCAGAATCTATAGGGTGCTTTAACCCCTAAACTAGCCGAATTGTTTTGTCACCTTAGAATTTTATTGCTTCTACTTCTTATTGCTAGACATATATACACCTGTAGACTTGGTAACACCTTACCAAAGCTATTGGTTCAATTTTTTTATAACCAGTATATTTTTTTTAAACTGGCTTGTTTTTCTACTCTGATATTAGTATTTAGGCCTAAGCACTGATTTTAAAGGGTTAGCTTTCAAATAATGTCAGGGTCACTTTGTTGATCAGGCTGGCTTGTTGCTCATTGATATGCCTGGGGGGGGGGGACTGCCATATGAAAATGACGGGGTGTTCTTTTAGAATTTCGTTTGATGGGCCTGGCTGAAAAGAAGTTTTATCGCTAAGAGCTACTAATTGTAGTTAATATGTGGCGTATGAGAAGTAAATGGGGATGTGTGTAGGATCATAAATAGAGTGTGTGCGCTCACGTGACCCTTGAATTACCGTCCGCCATGTTGGAGGACCACTTTGATGGGTTTTCCCTGTGTTTACCTTCTTGAGAGCGGGCAGTGCGAGCGCTTTTGAAATCATAACTCGTGTTTCCTTTAACGTTGTGAATTAAAATCGAAAAGGTAGCTGATGTACAGTGTCTTTTTGTCATTTGTGCTAATTTAAATCCCCAAAACCCTTTTCTTTCGATAATTAGGGCCATATTTGTTTCGATCAATTCAATTTGCCAATTTGCCGGCGCTATTTTTTTAAACCTTGTAAACATTATCACAGAGTAGAAAATCAGCCACACTTATGAAATCGGTTTTACATCAACAATATTTCTTATCCCTGGTAGAAATCCTAAACAGGATCCTGTACAGGATCCTATTAGGATCCTAATAGGATCCTGAATAATTTCCTATTTAGGATCCTGTAGGATCCTGTAAGATCCTGTACAGGATCCTGTAGGATCCTGATAAGATCTTGTAAGATCCTGTACAGGATCCTGACAGGATCCTACAGGATCCCGTCAGGATCCAGATCCAGATCCTGTACAAGATCCTACAGGATCTTACAGGATCCTGTAGGATCTTGTACAGGATCTGGAAATATCCTGTAGGATATTGTTAGGATCCTGACATATCCTGTAGGATATTGTTCAGGATCCTGAAATATTTTTTAGGATCTTGTTAGGATCCTGAAATATCCTGTAAGATCTTGTACAGGATCCTGAAATATTTTAAGGATCCTGTACAGGATCTTGTTAGGATCCTGAAATATCCCGTAAGATCTTGTACAGGATCCTGACATACCCTGTAGGATATTGTTAGGAACCTGACATATCCTGCAGGATATTGTTCAGGATCCTGACATATCCTGTAAGATCTTGTACAGGATCTTGAAATATCCTACAGGATCTTGTTAGGATCCTGAAATATCCTGTAGGATATACATCTTGATTTCATACTGGCGGCTGGCTAATTTGTAAGAAGTCAAATTACTATTGACTCATCCAATATGGCATCCTAATTCAACTCAAAGATATAATTAAGACAAAAACATAATTTCAGTGCAAAAATAACATTTATTCAAAGTTTTAAACTATTTCACATTTCATTGTGTGAAAATAACAATATTTTGACTAATATTATGGTCAAACAACTGAGATTTCCTTATTGAAGTTGGCTCACAACTTATAAAACTCACAAGTTCACTTATATTTCTATATATGCTGCTCTAACTTCAAATTTTCACCAAATCTTAACAAATTTTCACCAAATCTTAACAAATTTTCACCAAATCTTAACAAATAACAGCGATTTAAATCAATTCTGTTCTGTAAAAACTTCAACCTGGCAGATTCTCTTTTAAATGGACAAACAATTTTTTGAGGTCATAAAATTGAGATACAATTTGGGTAAAACCTCTTCAAATCAGTTGAGAATCTTTAATAATATATAATATAAGGGAAGTACACTTGTTGTACCACTCAGCTATTGTATTTCAAATTGAACACCAAATGTGAAAACAACTGACATAAATGTGAGCAACCTTTATGTAACAAAATTTGTTTAGGAAATTTAACAAAAGTTTTGCTTTTCTTGCTAGGGACCGGTCATTTACAGGTTATACCAGGCTGGAAAAATTTGAACTAATATTACCGAGTTAAAAAAATGTTTACAAAATAAACAAGTTGTTTTCTAGACTATAAGTGAGTTCATTAAAAAGTAGCAATTTTTAAAGTAATTATATATAACTCAATGTAAAGTGACGCTGAGTTATTAGCTGAGTAGGGAACATTATATGAAAATTTCCTTGCTTCTATATTTGAAGACGTCATACTAATACAACAAACTTGACCAAATATGATACCCTGTGGACAATATTTCAATTTTTCAATATCTAATGGTTTATATGTTCAACACATTCACATTTGTACACTATATTTTTGGGAAATTACATAATATTTAACGGGTATGGAATTTTTGGAAAAGCACTCAGGCGGGGGTTTACATTTTTTATTTGTACCTTTTATTGGGGCATGGGAAAAAAATTGATATCCAGCCTACAGTTTTCCAGCCCTATATACTTTTGTACCCTGTAAATAATGACCTGTCCCTGAAATGCAATGAATAGTTCCAGAAAATATCCATACCTTCTCCCATCTACGGAGGTTTGAGAAAACTAAAATTTCCAGGGGAGTTCATGATTGCGTTACTCTGACTAAAATTCCGAGGGGAGGGGGGCAGGTACAAAAACACTACATTTGGAAATTCTGAGGGGTCTCAAAACAAACCCCTGCAGTGAGGGGCGATGGATATTTTTTGGAACTACACAATTGCTCGTTTTTGATCAAATGCAGTTAGCCCAGGTTACGACTAATTTATCATTCTGCCTTTTTAGTGTCCTCTGCAGCTGTGGTACCTGTCAATTTTTTCCATATCTTTAACTTATCAAGGCATTTCTGGTTCAGACTGGTTCTAATGTCATGCCAGTTTCTGTCCATTGTCTTCTCCCCATACTTGAGTGTGATACATTCTATTAAAAAAAAAAAAACAACAGTAGAGACAAGGGTTAGTTCAGTTACATTCCCTTCTCTGCCTTGCTTATTTACTCATACACTGACAATAATTAGGGATGTATAAAGTTCTTGTATTCTCTTGCATCTACTTTAGAACAATTTTTAATAGAAGATAACCATACATTAACCAGATTTTTTAATTTTCGTTCCTAAACATTCTGTTTGAGAAATAACAATTTTCCTCACAACTTTGAATTATAAAAACTATTTCTTTATTTTCTTAGAAAATATTAGCAATTTAAGAACTTGAGAACTACCATTCCCATGCTGCATAGCATGACTAAATGAAACATCCGGGTTATGTTTATCCCCTATAACCATGTTCTGTAATCAGATGATTGCTTATTATTCGAGTTCTCATGAAATACAAGACAAGCGCAAAACATTATTTTAAAATCGGCGAGAGAGCAAGTCGAAAGATTTCAATGAATTCACTTACATTGTATAAAATTATATTCTCTAAATCAGGATTTAATTTCGCCACATCACCCACAAAAAAAAAAGCTCAGTTTCAGTGAAATTCAAGTCCTGTTTAATCTCATCACAGGTGAGAACTATAATTATATAATTATATAAGTGAAAGATCAAGACTTACTCTTGATAAGATTTATCTTAACAGGATCTAGGGCAGGCTTTTTACCCCCTCCTTGGGTTCAACACAACCCATCCTCATCTCTTCATCTGTGAAGATATGGGAGAGGAGTGCCGTTGCATAAAGATTTGTTTTTTTTTTTGCTTTAGAAACCACATCTTGAAGGAGATTGATTCCACTATAAATCTACAAGACAAAATAAACTATCAGTAAATAAAATTGTATGACACAATGTATCTTATGCAGAGAGCAGTAAGAACAATTGTTGGATACTATACATTTCACAGACTTTAAAATGAAACTAACAACATCAAGGTTGCATTTTTCAATTGTTTAAAGCCTCTCCTGGACCACAATCTGGCAAGACTTAATTTTAGGCAAAGATGCTGATCTTGTACATACTTGTAGGTTTTATCATTCAAATTTAATCATTGTCAATATTCAACCTTTCTGACAAATTTAGTATAAGATCTTAGGCTATCCACACTTTTTATGAATTTTTTTACAGGGAGTTTTCGTTTTTCAACCCAATACCCTATTAGAGCCCACCCTGGGAGTTTTGAAAATTACATTAATATTATCAGTGCTTCGTGACTGGGCAGGATTAAGACATCCTGATGAAAATTCTGCTTTGGTTGAAGGTTTGCAGTGAATTTGATGGCAGGACTTCGACTCTTTTGTGCTTCGCAGGCAACCCCAAGCATACACATCCTTAAAATATTCAATGATAAAGATAATTAAGTTACTTACAAACTCTTCATTTCCATTGTCTGTTTCATTGTCAAATGCAGTACTAACATCTGCCAGGGGAGTGGGTGATCTCTGCAGTGAGAATGAGTTATTTATTACCATCTAGCTCCAAATATTTGCTAGAAATATTTGAGATTTTTTGGTAGACGGTCTTCCAAATGGCCGCCCCTGTTTTTTTTTTCAAGGGCTCATTTCTGCCGGAAATTCCTTCGAACGCGTCTCCATAATCTGTGATTACTGCTAGTGTAGCAGTCTAATTTTGTTTACTGATTTGAGAGGGTTTTCGAAATTGCTTAATAACGTAAGATTAGGTATCAGACCACTAATTTCAGCTTTTATAAGTATTAGATAAATTCACTTGTGGATTTACCTGTGTCCATTGGCTATCAAAGTCCGGAGGGCTGGCATAGGGTTTCGTTTTAAGTTTTTTGGCAGGTGGTGGGGTCACAGATGCTGCCATACCAGCTGTATTTTGTTTCACCATGGCAGTTTTCTGCAAAGCTATCATCTGGTCCAGCAGGCCTTTGATGTCATCCAGCCTGCTAATGACACCTTGCATGGCTGAACTCTGGGAAGAACAGGTGGGGGGATTGCTTGCTGTCTACAAAATGAAATATGAAATATTTAGATAATGATTTGATGATTCTTTTGTAAGGCTCACTCCATAATCGTGTAACACTATGAACAAAAAGCAACATTTGTGACCATAAATTCCAGGTTAGTGACAACCATTAGAAAAGTGATGGGGGTGGGACTTTTTTTGCACAATATCTTTCTAGTCATATGTCTTGCAGAAATTGTTGGCCTTTTTTAGCAACTTTTACATGCAAGACATTTTTTTCTGGACGTCTTTCATGCATCACTTTTCTGATGGCCCATCCCTATATACCTTAAAAACAATTTTTGATGCCCCAAAATTATGAATTGACATTCTAATGCATGCAGGCTTATACTCAAGGTCATGCCACATAATTTTCAAGCTGATGTAAACTGAGACAAAAAATCTTGTAATATAAATATAAAATAAGTTGTCAATTTACCTCTGATTTCTGTAAAAGGATTTTAACCCTTTCAGCTTCTTTGTCTATTTCTTCAAAAAAGAAAATATTACATTAATACAATTTGAATTGTTATTCCTTAATTAAACACTGGGGTAACTTAATTTGATTCCAATTGCCATTAGCTGAGAAAAATCATATTTTCAGAGTTTCTCATAATGTTTAACAAATTCAATGATCAACAGAACTTTATAAATGAAATTATATGGATCTTCCAAGCTGATGTGAAGACTCAACTGGGAAGATCCATATAATTTCATTAGTTATTCTCCAGGCTACACTCATTCATTCACACATAGAACTTTTTAAGTTTTACTTTTGCTGGATGTTCTAACTCAGTACTGTATATGAGCTACTATAATTATTATCTGTCTTTTTCCTTGAGTGCAAACTGATAACTTTGACTCAATTAACTCAACTTACCACTGTCATTTTTTAATGAGGTGTCCTCATCTGAAGAACCATCATTCAGATCAACATTGTTTTTGTTGGTACTTGCCCTGCCTCTCTTCTTTGATATCTGCCTTCCTGAATTTTTTTAAATACAAACAAACTAGAAATTAAAGATGAGAACCTCCAGTTTGGCCTGAATCTTATATGTTCACTTTTCCATTGGTTGAGAAAGTTAATAAATAATTATGTTATTTAATAATAATATTGTTTTTTCATGTGCATGATTCCTATTATTACTTATATTTCCTATTTCATTCTTTGGTAATACATGTAAATTAATGCAATGAATGAGTAGTCATTTCATTTAATATTTGATAATCCCCTGTGATGTCGACACATGACTGTATATAACAAAGCTAATCATTAAATTATTTATGGTTGCCACAGGTCAGGAAATAGTCAGGGGAAAAAAAGTCTTCAAGGTCAGGGAAAAGTCAGGGAATTTCATTCCAAGTCAGGGAAAATTTAAGTCTTTGGGAGAAGTCAGGGAAAAGTGAAATTTCAAGGTAGAGTACTAATTTATTTATTGCCAACTCAGCGATGTTTTTATGTAATCAAGAATGCAAGCTGTTAATGTCAAGGTGAGAAAACAAAAACATTTATTCACACATTTTGCCATTTTCCAGGTTGCATTACAATGAAGCATAGCTGAAGTTGGCTGTGAGGGGAGATTGGAGGCCATTGCCAGGACTAATTTGTGAATTTTCTTAATTTAGTTGGTCAGGGAAGTTTTACATTTGTCAGGGAAAAGTCAGGGAAATGTCAGGGAATTTCAAAATCCTGTGGCTGTGGCAACCATGTTATTATCTCTGAAACTAAACCATTCGCAAACAAGCTAGTGGCACGTTTAAATAAGAAAAATAATTTGGAAAATTTTGCAGGCTTGTAAATTTATTGACTTGTTTAATATTAAGAAGACATAACAATGACAACATCACTGTGTTACTTTCCAAATATAAAAATTTGTCAGACAATTCGTGGACTAATAAGGAAAATGTAATTCCATACCCGACTGGACATCCTCACTGGCTGCTTGCCCCAGGCCATTGGATTCTTCCTCAAGGGACACTGATAAAACCTTTTCCATGGCCAGCTGTTTATATTTACATGAATCTGCATCCCCTGTATGAACAAAATTATAACAATCAGTTGATAGAATAGAGAACCCAACACAAATTTCATGTGTGTTAACCCATTAATGCCCGGGGATTTTTAAAAACACAGCCTTTTTAATTCACTAATTATAAAGCCCTTTTCTGACAGCTATCTAGATGAATTGCAAGCAAACTGTCCAAAAAGTTGCGTGCATCACAAGAACTAAATGTCCTAACCTTTCCAGGGCAAGTATGCATGTCTACTTTTCATTTCAGGCATGCACAGAAATCAAAATTTTGACATAGTTTTCGGACACGAAAAACTGTAATGAGCTTGACTTTTCGTTTTCTTCTTTTTCACTCCCCCATTCTGTTTCATTCTTTTCCAGGTTCATTTTCCCTTGTTGTTGTTCTTTCACTAGACTTTAATGCAGTCAAGTTCTTAATAATTTTTGAGTACATACCTACAAATGATACAACCCCCTCATAAGTCTCGCCTTTGCTGTCTTTGACAGTTATGCAGTTTGACAGTTTTTGACAGTTTGACAGTTATGCAGGGAAGGATTTTCTGGCTCCACCACATTTTTCCCCTGCACCACTGAGTATTTCAGTTCCCCGGGGAAATATACAAGAAATGTGTTCTTTTCTTTTCCTTGAGAATCTGTAAACGATGAAAATAACTACAGGAACACTTCCTTTACCTGTCAATTATTTTAGCAGGCAAAGTCTACTTTTTGTCCTCGTATTTAAGAGACAAAAACATTCACTAAGCTTAAAGTGCCTATGAAGTGAAAAACAAATCAAGTTTATTTGAAAGCCATTTCAGAATTAGGAAGGATAACATTTTTATTTTTGTAATATCTCCTATGAGACGAGGTATTACAAAAATAAAAACGCCATCCTTCCTAATTCTGGGAGGGCTTGATTTGTTGTTCACTTCATAGGCACTTTAAATACAAAACAGTGTATTAAATGCTATGAGAGCTGTTTGAAAGTTTAAAAATACGCTGTGGCTATATGGCCGGTAACCGGTCAAGGTTTTCAAAACACTAAATGGCCGGCAGTTCTACATTCTCAGTAAATTTCACAAAGTCGAACAATTCCAGCTAATCTAAACTATCATATGTCAATTTAGAAAAGTCAAGCGATCCTGAAATGCTTTATAATCTCAAGTCTAGTGTTTGGTTTTATACGCTGGGCTCAGAAGACAAAACCATGTTTTGTGACACTTAGAACTTTTTTCAGCTCGACTGCCGGTCAAGGTTTTCAAAACACTAAATGGCCGGCAGTTCTGTATCAGTAAATTTCCCAAAATCGAAAAATTCCAGCTAATCTATTTTTTTTTTAATCTAATTCGATTTTGGGAAATTTACTGAGAATATAGAACTGCCGGCCATTTAGTGTTATGAAAACCTTGACCGGCAGTTGAGCTGAAAAAAGTTCTAAGTATCACAAAACATGGTTTCGTCTTCTGAGCCTAGCGTAAAGCCAAACACTAGACTTGAGATCTATAAAGCATTTCAGGATCGCTTGACCTTTCTAAATCGAGATATGATAGTTTAGATTAGCTGGAATTTTTCGATTTTGTGAAATTTACCGACAATATAGGACTGCCGGCCATTTAGTGTTTTGAAAACCTTGACCGGTTACCGGCCATATAGCCACCTAAATCTATAACAGATAAACAGAAACCAAAAAGCTTAAAAGCAAATAATGAATAAAATCTCTCATCAATTGTATACAGCTATTTCAATTGCTTTCGCCTGGCAACGTTAATTGATATTAAGTCTTAAGACTTACAAGTCTTATCAAAATTTGGCCAAACTTGGAAAATGGTCTAACACGTGCACTACAGTATGTGGACCTTGGACCGGCACTTGCACGAACATGATGTAATTTTTCTTCGGTAAATAAAATACGACAAAAAATAATTGTGTCCGATGATTTATCAATAAGTCTTCTTTAACATGAGCTACTTTTGGTTTTCCTGCTGTTGCCGAAGGGGCGAAATTCCAGTTTGTTGACAGGTATGTCTGTCTTTTTTCATGCTTTCCGTAAACAGCATAGCCATATTTATTACGCTAGTAAATAGTTAAAACGCAATAGTAAACCTACGTTTTTTGTCGAATAAAGTCCGAAAGAATAAGTTCTCTATTGATGAAAATGAATTCGCTGTAGCGTTTGAATGTGTCGTTTTAGCGTCTTTTGAAAAAATGTCAACAACTCTCGCTTGGGTGGCGCCTTGTCCGGACTAATGTCGCTTGGGAAATTTAGTGTGCTTATTGACAATTTTTCGCTTTAAAGTTGACCTGGAAGTTAAATATAATTATTAACTACAATAAATATTTTTGTCATTTAGTCGAAAATGCTATTTTAGTAACGCTTTAGGCGTATACCAATCTCTAATATTTCTCTGACGAGGGTACTACAAGAAAAGAGCGGGAAAACTAGGAAATGGACTGTTTTGGCTGATATGTCTTGAGCGCCCGCAAAATTTTGTGAATGCCTTCCCAAGAATTCAAGAAAATTCAGCTTAAATATATCAGGAATAATACAAATCAGTAGAAAACACTTTCTCTTGTAAACTCTTGCGAAATTATCGGCATTAAGGGTTACTTTTCGTGTCCACATACTGTACTCTGTAAAAGCCGTTTCTATCCTGTCTTTAGCCTCAAATTAAGCTTACAGAAAATAATAAAAAGTGGAATGCAAATATGTGTGACTTACCGGGAAATCTGTCTTTCATTAGACGATTCTGAAGTCTTTCAGAACTAGGGAGATGCTTATTTGCCATGACAGAAAAGAAGCAAAGGTCAGAGACGAAAAGGCGTTTCTCGTTTAACCGGGTTGACGTAATATCCCATAAAATGTCACGTGCACGCCTACAAGCCAATCGTTGCCTTCCACATTGATCAATTAATCTCGTACCCAGATCTTCTCCCTCTCTGCGAGAGAAAAAATATCTGGATCCGAGATTATTGACCAAGACCACATGCTTTTATTTTAGTCACGATGTCCAAGCGTCGCAGACTTAATGATAATAGTATTTCATTAAATGACAATTCTTCTCATTCATCTGCAAGCAGTGGAGAAGAATCAGTTGACTTAAATGTAAATTCTGATCCCGAAGAACTTCAATCCAGTGGAGAAGAATCAATTGGCTTTAATATTGAACATCGTGATCCCGAAGAACTTCAATCCAGTGAAGAAGAATCAATTGGTTTTAATATTGAACATCGTGATCCCGAAGAACTTCAATCCAGTGAAGAAGAATCAGTTGACTTAAATGTAAATTCTGATCCCGAAGAACTTCAATCCAGTGGAGAAGAATCAATTGGCTTTAATATTGAACATCGTGATCCCGAAGAACTTCAATCCAGTGAAGAAGAATCAATTGGTTTTAATATTGAACATCGTGATCCTGAAGAACTTCAATCCAGTGAAGAAGAATCAGTTGACTTAAATGTAAATTCTGATCCCGAAGAACTTCAAATCAGTTGGCTTTAATATTATACATCGTGATCCCGAAGAACTTCAATCCAGTGGTGAAGAATCCAGTTCTTCAGATGAAACCTTAGTAGACGATGAACAACAGCATAGGCAGCATGATCACGAGTTGGACAATGGTTCAGAACACAATGATTATACAGAGGGTGATCGGAATAATTACGGTACGTTGTGGGAATATAATAATCAATAATGGAAGGGCAACACCAATATATCTGCTACAGTATGATTGGGACATCCCAAAACATTTCCGAACCCCCCTATAGAAGACATGATTCTGACACCCTAGTTTTTGTTGTCCGCATCTTGGAAGATTGCATCTGAGGGGTTCAAAATTTTGTTGGTTCCTTTGAAAAAATATTCCGACATGTCCTGTGCCAGAGAATGCCTTCCATAAGGGGGGGGGGGGGGGGGGGGGGAGGGGTGTTTAGTACATACTAATCTCCAATAGGGGCTTAATGCATGTTCATTGTAATTTTTTTTTAATAATGATAGTCATGTGTAATACTTCCAAGTAAACAAGATCATTTTTTATGCCATCACAGGTGAAGAAGACCATGCTGAAGGCATGGGCGTCGGTGATTCAGAAGAGGAAAGTGTTGTAAATAGTTCATCTGATGGTGAAAGTGATGCTACTTCTGCCAGTGAATCAGAAGATGACACAGAATCTGAAGGTACCAGTGACGATGATGTTGATCATGATGAGGATGAAGATGAGAGTGCTAATGACCAGCTCTCTAATGGCTCATCACTTTCAAAAAATGAATTTAATAACATTTTGTTGGCCATTCACCAAAGACACAATTTTCCATCTTCAGCTATGGACAGCATCTTAAAACTTTTGCAGATGAGTCTTCCGGCAGGTAATAAATGCCCTTCTTCAAGCTATAAGTTTGAAAAAGGTCTAAGTGCAGAGCTTGGCTATTCATTTACGAAATACTCAACATGCTTCAAATGTCAGCACCTGCTGCATAATACATTATGCTCGAATGAACAATGTTGCAATTATGGGAATATTGGAATGGGAAAAGACTCCAGCATATTCTATATCATCAATTTGTTTGAAGAGATGAAAACATTAATTTCAGGTAAGTTACAATTTGTAACCATGGTTTTAAATGAGACCCAACACTAAAATACTTTAGAATGAAAGGTACCATTGTATACTCACATCGACCTCTAAGAGAATGAAAACACGTCATTCAGAATCGTAGTTAATATATGCACGAAAAAATAAAAAAGACGCAGTCATATTACGAAGTAATTTGCACTTTATTAAAGGTCATTGAGCAATTTTAATTTAGAACTGGGTCGAGTAATAGAAGAATCCTGGAAGCAGGATTTCTGAGTAAAAGCTGAGCACAGAAGCCGGATATCTCAGCGTTCAAAACAACCTGGAAGCCGGATTTACAAAAGTTATTCCGACCCTGGGTGTCTTTATTAGATGTATAAAAAGCCCAATACTGCATGTTAATCTGTTTTGTACAATTATATTACCTTTCAGTTACTTTTGTATGTCACTAGTAATTTGGATGTTTGGGTGATATGCTAATATCCTAATGTAATGTAATTATTTCAATAATTTCATTGAGAAGCAGTGCCTCGGTATTCTGGATGCATAGGTTTCATTATTTTCACAGAAATGCAATTATATATACGTAGCAATTATTATCAAGCTGGTCACTTTCTGAGTATGCAAACCCTGAAAATGCCATGCAATTTACACTTTTTTTATCCTCGACAGAAAACCTTACCCATATGCAGAATTACGTGAACAGTTTTGTTCATCATCACGGTATATATAAAGACATAATGGATGGAGATGTCTACAGAAGACAGAGTGAACAGGCTAAGAGAGATGGAAGTTTTTGTATTTCATTATACTGGCATCTCGATGGGGCCCCAGCCTTTAAGTCTCAAAATATGTCATTGTGGCCTATTCAGAGTTTTGTTGCTGAGATGCCACCTTCTTTGAGATATTCTTTTAAAAACATTGTACTTTCTGGGCTATGGTATGGTAAAAAGAAGCCTCAAATGACAGTATTCCAAAACAGTTTTGTTGAAGAAACAAAGGTTCTAGCAAAAGGATTTCAGATAGATGGAATACAAACAAAATTCAAAGTTGTTGTAAATGGTCAATTAGCAGACCTGATGGCTAAAGGACCATCAATTAACTGCAAATTACATAATGGCAAGTTTGGTTGTAGTGTCTGCTTACATGCAGGAAGGAAAATGCCAGGGCCTGGAAACAAACGAGTCTATGCATACATTTCTCCTACCCCCCCTAAAAGGAATCACCCTGACTTTCTTACTCATGCCCGTCTAGCAGAACAGTCAAAGGAGGCAGTATTTGGAGTAAAGGGTACATCACCTGTCCATGACATACTTGAAATTGCGGATATGGTCTTGTTGGATTATATGCATCAAGTCCTGGAAGGAGAATATACAAGGAGATTCTCAAAGTGGCTATCAGGAACCTGCCCAAGTGAGTTTACACTGGACAATGCTATTACAAAGGAAGATTTAAGTAGACAACTCCAATCTACCAGTCTTCCTCATGACTTCAACAGGAAGCTCAGGCCTATAGAAGAATTTAAGAAATGGAAAGCAAGTGAAAAACAAACACTTTTTCTTCATGTTGGACTTCCCGTAATGAAGGGACACTTTCCACCAGAATTGTTTTACCATCATTGCCTTCTTGTTACTGGTGTCCGTCTCTTATGTGAAGACAGTATAACAGAAGCTCATATATTGATTGCTGATGCAATGCTTTCTAGTTATACCCGACTTCTTCCAACTCTGTTTGATATCACTGAGGCCACATACAACTCACATTCCCTAACTCATCTGGCTGATCAAGTGAGAAGTCATGGTCCTTTGATCCTGCATTCTGGATTTGTTTTTGAGTCCATGTTGGCACATCTGAAGCGTCTTTTCCATGGAACAAGGGGTATCCCTGACCAGATTATCAAGAAATTGGCTGTGGCACAGCATGCAACTGGACATGTACTTAAAAATGTTCAAGGTAATGAACCTGTTGAGGAATTTGCTGAACAACTTCTTAAACCAGCAGCTTCAAAAAGAGAGATAACACTAAGTGATGGAATTAAGTTTATAACACCTTTGCAACAACAAATTCCTGATATCCCACACCCAGTCGAAGGCTTCCCTACTGATACTGATGGACTAAGAGTTGCACAACGCATGAAAAAAGGAGGTCAAGTTTTTCACAGCTCTCATTATGCAAGAAAGAAAAACTCTGTAAGTTTCTTGGTGCAGTTTGAAGAAGGTGGTGAAACGTGTTTTGGAAAAGTGGAATACTATGTAAAAAAAGGGAATGATGGCTTTGCAGTTGTTAATTTACTTACAAATCTTCATTTCAATGTTTCCCAGAGAGGATTACCTGAGCCTAAAGATCCTGTATTAAAAGAGTTCTGGGCAGCTGGCTACCTTGGGTTCCACTTTACAGCTGTACAGAGGTCTGTTCTATACAGGTTTATCAGATGCTCTCAAATTGTCAGCCGAATTGTTTTTGTAGAAAGTGGAGATGACAATGTTGATGGTTATGTTACATCTGTTTTAAAGAGTTATCAACACGACTGAGTCATAGATGTAGTAAGTTCTTTAATAACAGTGCAGCATTTATAGAGACCATTCACAAACATAACATAATTTTATTACATCAGCACTAAAATATTTTTTGGTCACATTTGATTGGTTTTGATTTTCCTGATAGTATCTTATAATTAATAAACCCACGTTCCTGGCTGTAATCCTATCAGGCAAATTCCTAAGACCCTAAAATGAAATCAAATTTTAAAAAAATCCATGATGGGATTCTGTCCAGGACATTAGTTTTTCCTGATAGGATCTTAGGTTTTCCTCATAGGATCCTGTCGAGGATCTTAGGTTTTCATGGTAGGATCCTTCCCAGGATGTTGGGTTTTCCTAGTAGAATCCTGTATAGGATCTTAGATTTTCCTGATAGGATCCTGTCCAGGATCTTAGGTTTTCCTGGTACTGGTTTGGTTTTCCTGGTAGGATCCTGTCCAGGATTTTTGGTTTTCCTGATAGGATCCTGTACAGGATCTTACGTTTAACTGGTAGGATCCTGTCCAGGATCTTAGGTTCTCTTGATAGGATCCTGTCCAGGTCAGGATCCTGAAATACTTAGCATCATGTTCAGGATCTTGAAACAATATTGACAGGATCCTGATTAGGATCCTGAACACCATTACGAACCTGTTCAGGATCCTGAAACACATAAGATCCTGTCAGGATCCTACTTAGGAACCTGAAACTTATAAGATTCTGTCAGGATCCTGATCAGGATCCTGAATGCAAATAGGATCCTGTTCAGGATCCTGGTAATTTTAGGATCCTAACAGGATCCTACAAGATCCTACAGGATCCTGTTTAGGATTTCTACCAGGGATAAAATGGAATCATTTTCATGGTCGCGACAAATCGTAGAATCAGTCTTGTAGCACGTCTCTTTGCTAGTTTGTCGGTTCCTTGATTGCATGCTGCAATTTGTTTGCACAAAATTTTGTTTCGAAGTCAGGTTTCTGTGGGGAACTTGTTCCCCGAGTGCTTACTATTTAGCCAAGAAAACCGGTATTTTCGGTTGGAAAGCAAAAAGTATGGTTGATTTTCAGGGAATTTGGGTTGGAACTAGTGGAAAACCTTCAGCGATTAGTAGCGTGAGACCAGCAGCCAGACACGGTTTTCAAAGCAGTCTTCAAAAATGCCTCAGAAATTCTCACAGAATTTTCACGAAAGCTTCATTTAAACCTCCTAAGAGTATTCTATCTTTGTTTAGAAATGCCAAGCGCTACGAAAAATTATTTTGGTTTTGTAGTTGACGAATTCTCCAAGCTTGTGCATACTATAAAATCCCTGTGTTCTCGACACAAAATCTGAATGTCGAGAACATAGCGATTTTATAGTATGCACAAGCTCGGAGAATTCGTCAACTACAAAACCAAAATAATTTTTTGAAGCGCTTGGCATTTCCAAACAAAGATAGAATACTCAAGGGAGGTTTCTGAATGAGGCCTTCGAGATTTTAGCATTTTTGACAGCATCGGAGGCTCAAGTTATGTTGTTTCAGTCACCATTTTGATTACGTGAGTCCTCCAACATGGCCGCCGGTAAGTTTGTGACGTCATCCGCACACACACTATTGATTAAAAGGTTGTTTGTGTAAAGGGTATTTGTTTGTAGCGGTGTGGGAGGAAAGCATGAAGGGTGAATCGTCTTGTGAGCGTTTAAAGAGGTTTTAAAAGACACTGACCTATTTCTAGTAGCTGGTATTAATAAATTAAAAAGGGTGAAACCCGTACGAAAATTATAGCCTGACATAATGAGAATCCAGCCTGATTCTGGCCATAAAGTGATTTTTATGGCGTGCATTGAATGAGACAAAGCGAGACACCAAATTTGTTTTACGCCTAAAACGAGCCATAGTGAAAGTTATCATGGAAATGTACATTATTTAAATGACAATATATAGAAGAGAGTTGTTATTTACCTTTGTTTGAGGCTTTTGAATTGTTGTTACGTGATAATTATAAGTCATTTATTTTGACAATTGCAATTTATACAGTCGCTTTTTTTGAGACAGGGGATGGAGTATTCAAAAGTGTTTGATTCACATTAGTAGAGATCGTACAGAAATGAATGATCCATGTGTGTATTGATTGAAGTTAGTTCTCTTGAAGAGTTAGTAGAGTATTTTGAGAATTTGTATTTAGGACGTAATTGTTCCAATTTTGAAGTAAAAGGAGTGAATATATCCTTAACAGCCCACTTATAATACCACAAAAATAAATAAGATCGACAGACTGAAACATGAGTGTCATTTCTTTATTTATTAAACAGTGTTCTAAATATTCTGCACCTGCTTACATGCAGCTGTGAACGATATTTGTTTGCTGTAGTCAAGCGTTACATTTGTAGAGGTACAATCATTAAGCCTAGTAGCTGCTATGAATTCTTCCATTGTTCCTAAGAGGTGTTAACATTGTCTGATACAGGCACAAAATAGAGTTTGAAAGAATTTGAAAGTAAAACAATTGGTTTGAATTAGCAAGCTGACAGTTTATACACAAGAGGGAGTTTGTGGCACTTGTTTCCTATTTTGTTTAATTAAGAAAAAAGAATGAGAAATACATCACTAATAATGTGATGCACATCACTAATAATGTGATGCACATCACTGTGAGCACCTAACAAACGTTTTTACAAGTTTATAGCCAATCAGAGAGCACGAGCCTCCTGACTGGCTGGTTGCTGATCATGGTAGGGTGCGTCACACTTGTACAGTGGACCTGTTTTCGTACCTTTTGCAGACATCAAGTAAGATGTCCCGGTTTAAAAGGTTTAAATTTATCTCAGTATAGTATGGAGATAATTTGTCCGCATTTAGTAAGTGGAACATTCTTTCATGTGAAGGCAATGTAATATTCTTCTACAAATGTACGTAGAAATCACAAGCAAATGATTCATTATTCCTTGACTACACACGAGTCATAATTCAAGCATAATATAGGAGTATTTTTGGAATTAATTCGTGTTAAAGAATAAACAAGATACTTCACACATCAACATTCGTGAGTTCTTGGAAGTATTATTCACGAGTTTAATTGACAGATGTCAACATGCCCTTCACTTCATCGAGGAAACAAAGTGAAAAAAAAAACACCTGAAGGCAACAGCAAATCTGGCATCAAATGGACTTTTTTGGTATTTGACAATAAGCTAAACAACCAATGAATGCATGTTCTGCATTTGGAAAACCCTAATTGTAAAGCAAAGTATTAGTCTTTTTAGGCTATTCTTGGTTTGCACATTATGCACGTTATGTCACTAATTGTTTAATAGCACTAATTGTTCCATCATCCCATGGCCGCTGCGATTTTGTCTTTTGAATCTTTAAACCACCAATTATGTCAGGTGTTTGCTACACTGTAGTAACTCACCTCTTCACTCAGCAGCCAATAGTTCTTCAGTTGCAACTTCAAATGGTCCGTTCCAGTAACTTTCAAGCTACCAACTGGGTCATACCTTGACAGGAGCCATTGCCAAAATGCATTGACATGTTCATTTTTAACCCCAGGCGACAAGCTTATGCTTCCCCCGGGGAAACCTGATCTTATTGCCTCCAGTGGGGATCTTTTTGAGTCAAAATCACCCCCCTTTAGAGTGATAAGTCTAAAATACAATTTGATAAAAGAAATCAAACCACAACACAAAGAAAACCACTCACATTTCTAACATTTGGACCGGACATTTAGGCTCATCCTCGGTGTAAAAACCCAACCTCATTCCCAGGGTCCCTCCCTCTTCAGCTACGTCATCATAAAAATGGTGTTTTTCTGTTGACAATTCATAAAATTACAGCATTAGATATGAACGTTCAAATCCATCTCTGATAATTTTCTTCATAGAGGCGAAACAAGGTTAGGAATTTGAAACATACCTTGATTGTCTGCAATATTTTTAAGTTTTAAAAATGTTATTTATTAATAGATGCACACCAAAACAGCTCACCATTAACCTGGAGTGTGCCTGCTCTGCCCTAAGGCTTAAACCCTTAGCCTTAATTATACTTAATTATACTAAATTTAGCAAAATGGCACCCCTTTCATACACCTTCTGGATAAGCTAAAGGGATACATTTTATGTGATAGTCCCATTTTACTTCCAGCTTTCAGTCCTTCTGGTTCAGCTCAAAGGCTCCGTGCTTTCATGTGTTTTCCACTGTTATTTCTGCCACAATTTGGCTCCCTTTTGTACTGACTTTGCTCCAGCCACCGTCTCTTTTAATTTGCCACACATTTAAAGTAATACTATATTATCTGTGAATTTTCCAACTGCTTACTACCAGATTGCTTAACTTAATCCCTTAACTTGTGAAAACTCGTGTCTTGGCTTCAGGTTTCACAGACATTCAGACATTTAGAGATTCAAGTAAAACTGAAGGATCTTTACTGATGTTATATTTCTCAGATGACCTTCAGCTTGAAATGCAGGAAGGATGCTCGTTCACACCTCCAGCGGTGTCATCCCGCTTCTGAAGGAAACCCTTGTCTCTTGATGCACGTCTGGTAAGTGCTGTCATTGCCTTCCTCTAGGCATGTCTTCAACATCTGGTCCTAACAGTGTTGACCACTAGGCTTTCACACAATATGCTTCAGTTCAATGCAACTCTTTTTTTAGGTAGCCATTACTTCGGCCATGCTTTACCTACCGCCCCTACACATGTACAGAATACCGCTAACCTAACTGAGGGCGGCTACTATCAACATCCTACCTTTCAAAGAAAACATTTAACATGGTACTATGTTTTGAGTTAAGGTTGATAAAGTATAAAGGTGAACGAACATTAAAAAACAACGTAAGCTAATAGTCAGCCTTGTCATTAAGTGTACTTGTACTCAGCAGTTCCTAGTAGAGTTCATTTTAAAATTAGAAGTCCAGTCTCATGGGGGGTCTTATTATTCGACCATAACGAGACGTATGCACCAGAGAGGAAGTCTTCATTTGTGAACTCTCAGCTGGTGTCTCCTCTTCAGAAATAGACTTGGATTTCATAGCTTCTGAAGACTTTTCTGCAACAGAACCAACACCAATCTGCGCTTTGTGCTTCTGAAGGGTTTGCTGGTCAGATGGGTTCAAGTGCTCTGCAACTCTTAGGTGGGTTCGTTTTCTTCTAACTAATCCATTCTGTGTCCTAATGACATACAAACGGATAGTAACTTCATCCAAGACCTTTCCATAACCCCACTGGTCGCCACGATGATGGTCACTTGGCTTGGTATACACAAATTATCCAGGAGAGAGAGTCTCTACTGGCACTTTTGTCATAGTAAGTTTTTGCTTTGGTCCGCCTGCCTAGGTGCCCATCTCTTACGCCCGATACTTGTGGCACGGACTGATCCAACAATGTTGCAGACATCGGTAAAGTGGACTTAGTTCTGCGACAAAGAAACCTGTGCTGGAGAGTAAGTCATGCCCTGGGGTAGAGTGTTCCGGTGGTCTAACAGCCTAACACAAGATTCTGCTTTACCCGTTGCCCTTGCATAATAAGGTGATCGGGTGATCAACTTAAAATCATACTCCTTGGCAAAGTTCAAGAACTGCTGAGAGATATATTGCGGCCCATTGTCAGACAAGAACTTGTTAGGCACACCATAACGTGCAAAATGCGCCTTTGTCACCGAGATGACATTGGCACCAGTTATGTCCTGATCTAACAAATCCGCCTCAAACCAATCACTGTAATGGTCAACTGTAACTGCATACCATCGCCCTCCCTGCTTGAATAAGTCTTGCAAGATGAACTGCCATGGGCCTTGAGGAATCTCATGGGACAACATTGGTTCCTTAGGGTGCACTGAGTTGTAGCTAGCACATAGTGAGCAATTGGCACTTTCCTTTCACCACCTTGATGGCCTCGGTGAAGTTACTTCAGCATAGTAGACTGTAGTTTGGTGGGAATGATAACTTTATGCGACTTGTACAACACACCATGGTATACTGCTAACTCATCCCCTAGTTGGTAGTAGTGGCAGAGTGCCGTTAGAACCTGCGATTTGTCAGGTGGCCAATCATGTGCTACAAACTCACAACATGGACAGGACAGGATCAGCCTTCGTTTCAACTTTGATTTCCTGCAGCGTGCTAGCATACATGTCAAAAGAGTGTAGCTCCAGGGTTTCAAGCTCTACTCGGACTGATTCAATGCAGT
The DNA here is from genome assembly GCA_024195265.1 of Dendrophyllia cribrosa. Lineage (NCBI taxonomy): Eukaryota > Metazoa > Cnidaria > Anthozoa > Scleractinia > Dendrophylliidae > Dendrophyllia > Dendrophyllia cribrosa. The sequence goes on along the minus strand of JAJLRJ010000004.1, from coordinate 31,587,275 downwards.
TCGGGACAGCGTATCGGTCAAGTACTTGTAACACACATGGCTTGTTGACGGCGAAAAACTTTAGTGTCATGGTATTTGCAATGGCACTTTTGGCTGAGCTAAAAGCTTTTGTCGTGCTGGGAGGACCATGACCAGACTGCATCAACATGTGTTAGCTCAGTGAGTGGTTTAACAATTTTGGAAAGATTTGGCGTGAAGCGAGACAAGTAGTTATACATACCAAGGAATTGCTGAACCCCTTTCACATCTTGCAGCGGGTTCACATCCACAATGGCCTGGACTCGATCTGGATGCGGAGTAATGCCACTACTGCTGATTAAATGGCCCATTCAGGTAACTTGCTGTACTTTGAACTGGAACTTCTTCTGGTTTAACTTCAGGTTTGCTGCACAACAATGAACATTACATTCCTCAAGTTGATGTCATGATCCTTCTCTGCCTCCTCAATACCATCACCACAGCCAAAGACCAAGATGTTGTCAGCCTTGTTAACAACACCATCTAAGCCTTCTAACACCTCGTGTTGTCTTCACTGATACTCTTCCGGCCCTAAACTGATGCCAAAAGGCATACAAAGCCAATGGTATCGGCCGATTGGAGTGTGCATGGTCATCAAGAATGAGGAACTTTCATCCAATTCAATGTTAGTAAACCCCTTGTAAACATCCACACAGGAGAAAACGTTTGTATTTTTCAACTTAGCAATAACTCATCAACTGTAGGAATGCGATACTTTGGAATCTCAATTGCTTTATGATAGTCTGACTGGTGTCGATGCAGACACGTAAACGACCATCAGGTTTCTCTCTGTAGACACTGTTGGAGATCCACAGGGGTTGGCTCTGTAACTTTTTTCAGGATACCTTGCTTTTCTAGGTCATGATTGGCCTCTGCTGCCTTGCCTCCTTGGCCACAGGACATTGATGGGGATGAGCTTGGATTGGGTTAACAATAGGGTTCAAGGTGATGTGAAGGGGTGACCCCAAGGTTCCCAACCCTGTATAGACATCTTTGAAAGCTTCCATGACGTCATCTTTTGTTAGTTTCCCCAGAGGGATCGATGGAGGGAACGCACCCATATATTTGACAATACTCGAGCATTAATGTGGACTACACTGATATTTTCAATGACAACTGTGACTGGAGCAGTGGTCTGGGGTGAATCAGTTTGCTGAAGCTTTTCTGTTGGGTTTTCATTCAGTGAGATAGTCTGACTGGTGTCGATGCAGACACGTGAACGACCATCAGGTTTCTCTGTAGACACTGTTGGAGATCCACAGGGGTTGGCTCTGTAACTTTTTTCCGTAAAAAACTTTGGTTTGTGAAATTTAGCGTAGCGTTGTTCAAGTAAATTAATTATTGCCGCAAAGATAAAAAACTGATATTATAAGCTGAGGTTTTTGGCATTTTCATTCAGTCAACAATAGAAAATGAGTTTAGATTGTGTAGACTTTTGCTTCCACCCGAAAATTTTCAATGATCTTGTTTTAAAAAGCGTTAAAAACGGAGTGAGCAAAAAAAACTCAGTAGCATGTAAACATTTACTCACGTCATTTTTAGGGACTGTGCAATAATTACCTGGAGGGGGGCAGTAAAATGGGTGCAATATGGCCCAAGACTAAGTCATACCCCCCTCTCATTAAGCAAAAATTAATTTCAACCCCCCCCCTCACATAGTGATAACATTAAGGATGCCCCCCCCCCATTTGAAAAGTCTCCTCCCATTGATTCCCTCATACCTAGTTAACTTGTTCGATTTCTTCCTCTGATACAAACATCACTTCAAATGACTCTTCGATGTTTGTTGAAGAGTCATCAGAATCACTGGATTCTGAGCTTGCTTGGCACTAAGGTTCCCGCGTGCATTGGTGAGAACTCAATGAATCAACTCAGTCTTGCTTCCACTTATCTTGAGACCTTTTTGCTTAAGATACGTTTTCAGCTGCTTGTTTGTAAGTGCTTTTACATCTTTTTCAATTGTCCAAGAAATAAGCGGAAAAGGTCCCTTTCTCTTACTTTTTTTTGGCTTTTGCATCGAGGAACTCAAGGCGCTGTACATAACTTTTACATGCAGTTTCGATACATTTGAAAAACTATTTATCATTTGAAAAAGCTAAAAAGAGTTGCTATATACATTATGTTAAAATTATAAAAAATGTTTCTAATTGGCCCTAACTGGCACATTTAGACGCGCACATGCGAGTAGGAGTTGCTCTGCATCCTTCTTGTTTTCCTGGAAGTCGTCCCACATTTTAAAGATCTTCTCTTGAAGGGAGTGGTACTTGGCTTTCTGAATCCAGCGCAGTTTCTTTTAGGGGGCAAGGCACATCTGGAGTGCAGTGAGGCGAGCTTCCTTGTAGAGTAGCCCTACGAAGATGTAAAATGGCAGGTTGGCACGACCCGAGGCATGTCTGTGAAGTCCGTGGTGCCAGCCTTCAACGCCGTTGTTTGTTCGCACAGATAGCACGAAGACACTCCAGGAGGATGGGGGCCAGATGGTACTGCTTATCCAGGTGTCTGAAACGTACTCCATCAGCTGCTAGACGGGACTGAAATTTCATTGGTAGCATATTTCGTCAAAAATCCCCGAAAAGCCAGGAAATTCGTCAAAATACACTTGCATGATTTTTTCACAATATTGTACTTCCCAAAGGAAAATGTGGGCTCGACGCTACATGGTTGAGACATGAGTTCACTCGTACAAAATCAATCAAGATCTTTGCACATTTAACTTGTGCCAAGGATCCATAGGTCCTTCAGAAAATCGTGATGAGAAAGAACTTTTTCGTCGGTTTCTTTGGCATGCTTCAATGAATCGTCAACTCGGTCTGTGGACGTTTTCTTTTGTAACTTAGTGGTATACCTGTTGCCTGCTTCGTGGTAATTTTACAATGTTCTCTGCTTTAGATGGTCCTTCAGCCTCTTTCCGTATGCTTTCATATACAGTTCGCAAGGGTTCTTTTGTAACACGCTCCTTCATTGTTTTCAATAGGCTTTTCTCGCAAGGAAAAATGGTTTACTTTGACCTCACATGCCATGGCTTTGAACCTCAAATTCAACAGTATCTTCGCTTGTAGTAATATACTGCAGAAGGCAAGTATAGTTAACTGTCTCTGTTTTTATCGAGAAGCAAGACTATTCTACACAGCCCCGTGTGATTTTTCTTTTTATTTGAACTTGAGATGGTATTGGACATTTTGCTGAATTTCCTGCCATTTCTTTGCAATGACCTTGCAAGTTTCTGCCTGTAAGGAAGTATCCTGGATTTCAGCTGTCCATGTGCACGTTCTCAGAATGCGCGGGTAAGTTCCATTCATGTTGTTCTTTATATCTTTCCAGTCTTTGAACTTGGTGGTATCCATAAGAAACGTTTTGTTTGCTTTTACCCTCAGGGGTACTTTTGAGCACCTTCGATGTCACAATCAGCCAGAATTTCATGTACATGCTAGAAGCTGACAGAATAGGTCTCATTCTTAGCTTTGCTTTTGTGCGTTTTGGGAAGGCCATACAGGTGCGCAAGTCTGGAGCCTTTAGGGCAAAGATGGTCGGCTGTAGCTTTGGGTAGAATCTGGTGTACTTTCTCGTGGAGCTGTTTTTCTTTCTCTAAAAGTGGATAGAAATGTTTCGGAGGTATCCCTTAAGATATTTCCTGCCAAGTAAAGGTTTAGGAAATGTTACTATGTATCTTTAAGTGGAAATTAAAGATCTGTAAAGGAAACCTTACAAGCCTTTCCTTTTCATATTGATTTCATGTAAATGTTACTTACTGGTTGCTATAATTACATGATTTATTTTTGTTCCAGTCTCCCAATAGAAAAAAATGAACAACAATAAGCCAGTTTAAAATATTTTATTACAATATATTTTTCCACAACATGATTTGAAGTAATTTCTTTTCCATACATGCATATGAGCCATGATCAGCCAAATTAAACAATGACTAATTAAAGGACACCACTCAAATTGCAACAATATAATTTCTGTTTTATTATAAATCTAATATTATTTTCCACTTGCTATACATTGTGTATAATGAAGATACCTCTAAAACTATTGTTTTTATTTTAATAATTATAACTGTCAGTGAGAAATATATAAACTGCAGCATCTTATTAAATGTTTGGAATAATTTGCCATAAATTGTAGGGCTCAGGAATAACCAACTTACAGTGCTTTTTCAACTTTCTACTCTTTTGGGGGGCCAAAAAGCATTCTATGGCTGAAATAATAGCTGGTTAACATAAACATGAATCAATTACAACAAAATACCTCACATCTTTGCAAAAAAAATTATTTCTCCTGAACAATCATACACAGGGGGGCTCATAAGCAAAATTTGAAATTTTAAGGGTTTTTTTTATACAGGATTTTTGGCCTGATTATATTTGTCTTTTACTTTCACAAATGTGTCATTTTGTTAGATAGAAGTGCTTTCTTGGCTCAAGAAAAAATTTCTAAAAGAGAAATGTCAAAATGCACCATAGGTAAGCATAAGTTTAGCTGATAAAGCTGCAACTGTAATCACAAGCCCATGTTGGGCACTCATCAGGCTTTTAGTGGATAGACAATGTCCCATCTCTCACCCTTTTAACTGACCTATTTTGAGAACACTGACTTTGGGAATTGCAATGTGATTTGGCTAGTTTCTCTTTTTTTTTCAACTTGAAACTCTCCCAAGCGAGATCTTTTATGCAGTAATGTAAAAGTTCTCCATTTTCATCATACTCCGAGTCTTGAGAGGACATATAAGCTTCAGTTAAAACTTCTGCCATTTCGCCTTTTCTTTTCTTGGTCCAGTTTGCCTGTCCATAGCAAGGGTTCTTCTGACAAGTTTCTGTGAAAAAAAAAACAATACAGGTCAATTGAAAAATAATTATTTATAACAGTACTACAACCCTGAATTATATAGATATCATATATGAGCTGCAAATAAGAATGGAAAAGGAAAAAATGATTAACGCAGCTGTTTACCATTTAAGCCCTTTTAAGGCTAAATGTACTCTCACAGTGCCCATCACCACCCAGGAGTAAAATACTCCTTATTGTTTCGTGCAATACAAACTGGAAGTTCAAATTTAACAAACGATTGTATTTTTTGCTGCTGTCAATCATAATTACGATAACAATCAACAGAGCTTGAAAAAATTAACATAAAATGGTTCAAAATCTACCAATGTTTATGACAACTCAGACACAGATGTGACCTTTTGAGCCCATTGAAGCAAAATTCTGTTTCCTGAGAGTTCCTCTAAGATGATTGACATAAGCAAAAAATGCAACCATTATTTGAGCAGAGTTAATTACATGTTATTGCAATTACCGTATTTTCCGGTGTATAAGTCGACCCCTGAAACCATGAAAATTTGTCCCAAAAATCGACCTCGTCTTATACACCGGCCAAAACTCAAGAGCTGTTGGTTCATAAGGACATTAGCATAACAATGACACCCTGAGATTAACATGGAAGTGACATTTATTGCAGTAAAGGAGCAACGATCGATCTTGGTTTCGCTTTCCGAGCAAAATACACGTTCTTACCTTTATGAGCGTGAATTCTTCACATTAGGGATTTGTCATTAGAAATGTTGATTTTCCCGCTCAATGCATGCAAGTTTGAGGTTATTTTGTGCTTGAAATCCATGACTACTACTACTTCTGAAGAAAACAAATCGCACATTGATCGACAAGACACTAGAATCTTGGTAACCGCAAACTACTGGTTTCCAGTGTTGTCCGAGCTTAGCTGGGTTACTAAGCATCCAAGATGGCGGCCTGTTCACAGACTCGTTCTATGGCTTCATGCGTTCATTTTACGGCATTTCTTCTTTGTAAAAAGCCTCAAAATGAGCCACAAACATAACGAAAGAAATTTAGAGCAGGTATCTTGAGAATTTGGATTCATATTTGTCAATTTATTAACGAAGTGCATTCGTTCGCGTGTTAGTCGATCTATTTGGTTCATTCAGTTTACTTTGACTTTGGATCTCGAAGATGCTCTGCAAGAGAGACAAGACTTGTTGTTACATATTAGCATATTCATGTGTAAATTAGTATGCGGAGTATTTGAGGCTTCATTTATTCATAAAAGATTTTATTGTGTGCCTGGCTGCGGGCATCCAAATTGTGTTGCGCTCATTTGGTGTCCTGATCAAATACTACATTTTGGCGACGAGGATGGCTTCGTACATCGGAAGAGTGGGTGAATTTACGAAAGACAAGGAAACATTTGGCGCTTATGTGGAGCGAATGAAAATGTTTTTCGCGGCGAATGCCATCGTTGAAACTCCTGGTTCGGAGCACGTGGTTGCGAATCAACGCATTGCAGAGCGAAAGAAGGCAATTTTTCGCACAGAAGTCGGTCCAGAAGTTTATTCTGTATTAAGCAATCTCTTATCGCCAGTAAAACCAAGTGATTCGTCCTTCCAAGATATTGTGCAGCGTCTCAAAGATCATTATGATCCTGCCCCGTTGGAAATAACCGAAAGTTTCCATTTTGGCATTCGGAATCAACAACCGGGTGAGTCAATCAACGACTACATTGTAGCTTTGAAGAAATTGTCCATTCATTGCAATTTTGGCGAATTCTTAAACCGTGCGTTGAGGGACAGATTTGTTTGTGGCCTGAACAGTGAAAAGATCCAAATCAAATTATTGAACATTCCAGGTTTAACGTTTGAAAGTGCCTACAAGAATGCCATTACCATGGAATTGGCAGATAAGAATTGTCGTGAGTTTAGTTCAAGAATGGTCGTGAGTTCAGGTACAGAAGCGGCAAGCTTGGTTAACAAAGTAAATGCAAGCGACAATAGGAATGGTGCTGAACAGCAAGGTGAAAAGTGTTTCCGGTACAATGGCATCCACTCATTCCGGACCTGCAGATTTCGGAGTGCTAGGTGCTTCAAGTGCAAGCAGGTTGGACACATAGCTTCAGCATGTAGGAGAGGGGCTTCAGGCAAGCCAGGCAAAGGAAAAGTCCAGAATTTGGTGGCTGGCGAAGATGAAATCCAGGCCTTAGACGATGAGCTGGGGATTTTCAGTCTATATGCTACTAGCGGTGGTGGAGCGAACAAAGGCTACATTGTTAAATTGGAAGTAAATGGCATGAATGTTGATATGCAGGTTGACACAGCAGCGGACTTCTCCATTATGAGCAAAGATATGTACGTAAGGACATTTAAGAACATTCCATTACAGGACACTGATGTTAAGTTGAAGACGTACACAGGGGAAACCTTAAGCACATGTGGTCAAATGCAATGCAAAGTCGTTTACAAAGGGAAAGAGTGTACACTTCCAATGATTGTAGCTGACTATGGTGGCAAGCCAACTTTGCTGGGAAGGAATTGGCTTGAGAAATTAAATCTCGATTGGAGCAAGATTTTTAGCTTGCACACACCGGGAAGTGAGAATCTGGATCGCCTTCTTAAAAATCACGCAACACTTTTTAATGAAGGATATGATGGCATGAAGGGACTGGAGGCCCACATTCGGGTACGCGAGGGTTCTTCGCCGATTTACTTCAAGGCACGCCCGGTACCCTATGCTTTAAAAGAGGCCGTAGAGGCAGAGCTCAACAAACTGGAGGAAAATGGTGTTATTGTTAAAATTCAGCAGAGTGACTGGGCAAGTCCGATAGTTGTAGTGCCAAAGGCTGATGGGTCTGTGCGAATATGCAGTGATTACAAGGTGACCATTAATCAAGTGGTCGATGATGAACAATATCCTCTTCCAACGGCGCAAGACCTGTATTCCACTCTTGCTGGATCCAAGGTGTTCACCAAACTTGATCTTTCACATGCTTATGCACAAATGAGTGTCGATGAGGTCAGCCAGAAATACTTAAGTATTAACACTCATAAAGGACTGTACGCCTACACGAAGTTGCCATATGGTGTAAAATCTGCGCCAAAGATTTTCCAAGCGACCATGGACAAGATTTTACAAGGGGTGGACAAATGTGTGTGTAATCAAGATGATATCCTTATCGGCGGAGTTGACACTTAAGAGAACCTGGAAATTCTGGCCGAGGTATTAGAAAGACTACACAAGTACAATGTGCGATTAAAGCTGAGCAAGTGTATTTTCCTGACGAAGCAAGTTGTGTATCTTGGCCTACGTGTTGATGGTGATGGGTTGCACCCAGTTCAGGAGAAGATTGCAGCCATTAAAAATGCCCCAGTTCCGACGAATGTGAGTGAATTGCGATACTTCTTGGGCATGGTACAGTGCTACTCACGTTTTCTGCCAGGGTTGGCCACCACTCTCTCACCTTTGCATCAGTTGTTAAAGAAAGATACCCAGTGGAAGTGGACCTGTGAAGCACAGAAAGCATATGAAAAGTGCAAGACAAGTCTTACCAGCGACGCCCTCCTTGTTCATTACGATTCCAAACGGGAACTTCGACTGGCGTGTGATGCTTCATCTTATGGACTTCGTGCAGTAATCAGTCATGTGATGGATGACGGGCATGAAAGGCCGATTGCATTTGCGTCAAGAACATTGACAACCAGTGAGAAAAATTATGCCCAAATCGAGAAAGAAGCTTTATCCTTGGTTTTTGGGGTGAAGAGATTCCATCAATTCCTGTATGGCTGTAAATTCACCCTCGTGACCGACCACAAGCCCTTGCAAGCAATCTTGGGTCCCAGATCTGCAGTTCCAACCTTAGCAGCAGCACGTATGCAAAGATGGGCACTGGTGCTATCGGCATATGATTATGACCTCGAGTATCGCAGGTCAGAGAAACATTCCAACGCTGACGCTCTATCGAGATTGCCTCATCAGAACTCAAGTGAGGGCATGGAGGGTGAAATCTACGCAATTGGAGCTGTTCGTGAGGATTTCCCAGTTTTGGCCGCGGACATTGCGCAGGAGACACTAAAGGATCCATGTTTATGCAAAGTGTATGAGAATACTTTGAATGGATGGCCTGAGATGTGTGATGATGTGGAGCTGAAACCATTTCATAATAGAAGGCATGAACTGTCCTGTGAGCAAGGATGTGTCCTCTGGGGAATTCGAGTGATTGTTCCTGTGAGGTTTAGAGGTCACTTGCTGAAGGAGTTGCACCTAGAACATCCGGGCATATGTAATATGAAAACCATTGCTCGAAGTTTCATGTGGTGGCCTGGACTGGACGGAGAGATCGAACTGATGGTTAAGAGCTGTACAGTGTGTCAGAATGTGAGAAGTTTGCCACCCAAAATGCCTTTGCATCCCTGGAAATGGCCAACAAGACCCTTTCAGAGAGTTCACGTTGACTTCTGCCAGAAGGGGAAAGATTGTTTCCTTGTGCTCGTTGACAGTCATTCGAAATGGATAGACGTAAAGCATATGACCTCCACTACAACTGAGCGAACCATTGTTGAATTAAGACTCATCTTTGCTGAGCATGGCTTGCCGGAACAATTGGTGTCCGATAACGGTCCACAGTTTACGTCAGATGCATTTGCTAAGTTCATGAGTCAGAACGGTGTCAAGCATACGTTGGT
>JAJLRJ010000004.1:31495284-31565284 GCA_024195265.1 Dendrophyllia cribrosa | reverse complement strand
AAATCCTACAACAAAACCGAAATGGAGTTCCCTCCCGAAAGTTATTGCAAAATACTATAAGTCTCAAAGCACTTCGGATATCGGGCATTTCGACCACGGCACGGGAAGGGAAATGGCCCACAACTCTCAACGCTGCCCCTTTTCTGATCCGAAGTGATTCCAGACTTTCCCGCCGGCTCGTCTTCCCGACCAAGGTCCGTTTTTCACCTCGAGCGCTAAATGGCGCTTCAGACACAAGGAAGGACAAGAAACACGACTCGTTTCTTTGAGGAGTGCTAGAGACTCAAGGATTTCCGGACTTAATGATGTCTTTCAATCACCGGACGGGCCTCATACACGTTGGCTTACACACACGCTACAGAGGCGATGTGTTGCCGTAGTGAGCTCACGATAGATAAGCGAGCCAGGCGTGCGTAAATAACGGTACTTTCGTTTAGTTGTTGACACTGGTCAGAAGTATTGCAGTCGCGTATTCTCACGGCCAAACTGCTTTCAAATGGCTTCGAAATTGCGCTCTGAATGTACCGTCAAAGCACTGGAGGGCCAGAACTCTGCTTTTTTCAGGTGAAATTGGTCAAATTCCTTAGGGTTAGTGCAAATTCGACAAGGGCTTGTGATATTATTCGCTGTACGATAAAATGAGCTATTCTGAGCGAGAAAAAATAAAAAAAGGCCTAAAAAGTCATATAGGCTGGACATGCTCTCGGCCCTTCAATTATTTACCTGTCGAGTCATTACAAACATTTCCTTTAACAGAAAAACAGTCTAAAAATGTTTAAAAATTTGTTAACATTGTTTGTGTCCAGGCATTGTTTTCCATGAGTTCCATCAGTATTACTACTGTTTAATTCTTCTCTGGTGAAGATATAGGTGAGCTTCACTGCACAAGTATGTCTCTCCACTGCTTTTTCTAATACAGTTTGAACACCTTGTACTTTTCTTGGTGTAACGCAAGTACGGACGACTTCTTCACCAAGTGGGACTTCAGTGTTGTCCACATCACTGTTGATAGGCGGAGGCACTAGAGGTGTTGATGGCGTAGCTGAGGGGCTTGCCTGAACGTCACCGCCCAAACATGCGAAAGTTTCAACGTCAATGGTGGTCAGATCATGATGTGGTGGGACACCAGCAGACAAATTACTTAAAGGCTCGACATTCTCTGTCACGGTAACTGCCTCTCTTAACTGTAAAAACAAGATAGAAACGCGAAAAAATAACAATTATTAACTTTGTGTATACAATCGATAACGGTTTTATTAGGGTCCATCGGTTGATGCTGAAGACTTCAATACACTTTCATTTTCAATACACCGATACTAAATTAGCCGAGACTTAGGCCCGGTTTAGAGACCAAACCTTTCATGAACTGAACTTAATTCGAATTTAGGTCGACCCAGTATGAAGATCAACATCTGAAACAAAGCCGTTCCAAATTCAAATCACCGTTCTCGATTGATTCATACGCCGAATTTGTCTTAGTTTGGCTTATGAAAAGTTTGGCGTCTGAACCAGGCCTAACTCTGTGGACCATCTTTGATTAAGACACTGAACTTCACACAAGTCGAAGCAATTGTATAAATTATTAATTGAAATGTATTTTGGAGCCAGGAACCTTGTTTACCCGAATCCGCGCGATTTTACATACATTGAATCAAAATTAATGCGTATTAAATAAACTTTGTTGATTTGAGGCCTAACATTGCTGCATGTATGACAGATGCTATTTCCGCCAACTTAACACACTCTCTAAAGAACCTAGTCGCTGCTCAATCCTTGACAATCTTCGCGCCATGCTTTCCTCCATTGCATTGAGCGTGTCTTCAAATTTCTCAGTAGCGCTTCGTAAAACTAAACGAACATTCAATATTGTGGACCAACAAAAATGAAGAATACATGTAACATCGAAAATTGACGAAAGTTTTGGACTCCCGTACGAATAGCAAATCGAAGTTGGCCGTACGGGAGTATTCTTTGACGCGAAAAATTTCTGTGTCATGAAATGAGTTGATTGCGTAGTATACAGAGACTCAGCAAATTAGTCTGAGCCAAATCAACATGATTGCTCACCAGAAGCGCTTCGTAAAACTAAATGAATATTTAATATTGTGGACCAACAAATTAAAAGTGAAGAGTAACATCGAAAATAATTGTCGAAAGTTTTGGACTCCCGTATGAATAGCAAATCGAAGTCCGAGTACGGGTGCCGTACGAAATTCGTACGAGCCACTGCGTTAAGTGTTTACGTTTCCTTTTATTCCGCTTTCAACGAGTATTGCTGGGATGTTAGATTAAATTTATACCATGGAAATAGTAAGTGAAGGTTGCCGTCACTGAATGCCAAAAGCTAAGCGAACGAAAAGCGCTATCACCTCTAGAACAGTCATTTCCCACACTCTTAACCTGTCTTAACGTATTGTGATTACCATTGAACGGGTGCCGGGATAATTCTAACGTTCAGGCTTTAATCCTAACGGATGTCAAACTTTAGCTAACAGATGTTAATTCTTTGCTAACGGTTACAGTATTCGTTCTAACGGTTCAATACTAACGCCTAACGGACACGCTATTCGATCTAATGGTTAGAAACTAACGCCTAACGGATGCGATATCTGTTGTAACAGTTGAATACTAATGCCTAACGGATACACTATTCGTGCTAACGGTTAAATACTAACGCCTAATGGTTTGGTAAAAGCTTTTAACGTTTTTCAGGAAATTTTCTAACGGACACCTAATGCTTTTAGCCGTTTAATGGATAATCGTTAGTGTACGTTTTCCCGTGTGAGGTCACATTTGTTGGCGGATGATGACTTTAACTTCTCCTCTAGCCATTTCGCCAGTGGATAATTGTACATGCTAGAAGCTGACAGAATAGGTCTCATTCATAGCTTTGCTTTGTGCGCAAGTCTGGAGCCTTTAGGACTAAGATGGTCAGCTGTAGCTTTGGGTAGAATCTGGTGTACTTTCTCGTGGAGCTGTTTTTCTTTCTCTAAAAGTGGATGGAAATGTTTCGGAGGTATCCCTTATGATATTTCCTGCCAAGTGAAGGTTCAGAAAATGTTACTATGTGTCTTTAAGTGGAAATTAAAGATCTGTAAAGGAAATCTTACAAGCCTTTCCTTTTCATATTGATTTCATGTAAATGTTACTTACTGGTTGCTATAATTACATGATTTATTTTTTTTCCAGTCTCCCAATAGAAAAAAATGAACAATAATAAGCCAGTTTAAAATATTTTATTACAATATATTTTTCCACAACATGATTTGAAGTAATTTCTTTTCCATACATGCATATGAGCCGTGATCAGCCAAATTAAACAATGACTAAAGGACACCACTCAAATTGCAAGAATATAATAGCCCAATTTCGATATATTAAAATTCAACTTAAAACAAAGGACATCACTACGAGGCTTAGGGGAATAAACCATATAAATCCTACTATCATTCCCCTAAGCCTCGTAGTGATGTCTTTTGTTTCAAGTTGAATTTTAATATGTCGAAATTGGCTATTTCTGTTTTATTATAAATCTAATTTTCCACCTGCTATACATAGTGTATAATGAAGATACCTCTAAAACTATTGTTTGTATTTTAATAATTATAACTAATGTCAGTGAGAAATATATAAACTGCATCATCTTATTACATTCTTTGTAATAATTTACCATAAATTGAAAGGCTCAGGAATAACCAACTTACAGTGCTTTTTCAACATTCTACTCTTTTGGGGGGCCAAAAAGCATTCTATGGCTGAAATAATAGCTGGTTAAGATAAACATGAATCAATTACAACGGAATACCCCACATCTTTGCAAAAAAAAATTATTTCACCTGAACAATCATACACAGGGGTCTCATAAGCAAAATTTGAAATTTTTTTTTTTTTATACAGGATTTTTGGCCTGATTATTTGTCTTTTACTTTCACAAATCAGTCATTTTGTTAGATAAAAGTGCTTTCTTGGCTCGAGAAATAATTTATAAAAGAGAAATGTCAAAATGCACAATAGGTAAGCATATGTTTAGCTGATAAATCTGCAACTGTAATCACAAGCCCATGTTGGGCACTCATCACCCTTTTAACTGACCTATTTTGAGATCACTGTCTCTGGGAATTGCAATGTGTTTTGTCGAGTTTCTCTTTTCTTTTTTTCAACTTGAAACTCTCCCAAGCCAGATCTTTTATGTAGTAATGCAAAAGTTCTCCATTTTCATCATACTCCGGGTTTTGAGAGGACATATAAGCTTCAGTTAAAACTTCTGCCATTTCGCCTTTTCTTTTCTTGGTCCAGTTTGCCTGTCCATAGCAAGGGTTCTTCTGACAAGTTTCTGTGAAAAAACAATACAGGTCAATTGAAAAATAACTATTTATAATAATAATAATAATAATTTAATTCTTATATAGCGCGCTTTCCATGAAATGATCAAGCGCGCATTACATGATTTCTATCTATAATAATTAAATACAGAATATCTCAATAATAATTATTAAAAATATACTATGGTAAAACATAGTATAACAGTACTATAACCCTGAATTATCTAGATATCATGTATAAGCTGCAGATAAGAATGGAAACGGAAAAAGTGATTAACGCAGCTGTGTTTACCATTTACATGTAAGCCCTTTTAAGACTTAATGTACTCTCACAGTGCCCATCACCACCCAGGAGTAAAATACTCCTTATTGTTTTGTGCAATACAAACTGGAAGTTCAAATTCAACAAACGATTGTATTTTTTGCCGCTGTCAATCATAATTATGATAACAATCAACAGAGCTTGAAAAAATAAACATAAAATGGTCCAAAATCTACCAATGTTTATGACAACTCACAGACACAGATGTGACCTTTTGAGCCCATTGAAGCAAACTTCTGTTTCCTGAGAGTTCCTCTAAGATGATTGACACAAGCAAAAAATGCAACCATTATTTGAGTAGAGTTAATTACATGTTATTGCAATTATACCATGTTATTGAAAGGTGCAGTAAGGTGGGAGTTTTAAAAATGTTCCCAGGATCTGGATGGTCATATAAAAAGGAAGTTGACATTTGCACTTGAAACTTTAAATGCTAAGGGCAAAATGTTTCCATAATGGTTCTAGAAACAGAAATTGAACCAATCCAGTTGCTCCATGTTTGCAAAATTTTGAAGCAAACCACCATTAACAAAACAACCTTGTTCCAGCCCAACCATTGTAATAAGAACATTGATTTTTTTCTGCAATTACATTATCATATCATACTTTAACTATTGTTATGGTTCGGATTTTTGAAAACAATGCCACTTTTGTTTTATATTTCAATAGCCGACTTTTTCAATGGGGTATTGTGAAATAGCGTTCGGCCTTTAATCGCAACCAATCGGCAAATTGTTGGTGATGACATTTTTGCACCCAACAGAGGTGTAGTGGGGGAAACGTTTAATAAGGACGGGAACCAACAGGGGGTTGGTGAGTCACTTGCTCTGGCTGCATTGTCATCATTGACTAAGCGCATATGACAAACCTCGCGTACTTAACCTTTGCAAAATGGCTTCATCCACGTTGTAAAATTACTAAGTGGTTGCCAAAGAGGCTTAGCTGCAAGCAGTCTTTTATTTTTCTTTCAGTTAGTTGAGTGTTTTAGCGCGCGAGTGAATGAGCGGCGAAACCGCGAGGAATGAGGGCATCTAATTGAAAGAAAAATAAGAGACTGCACACAGTCAAATTTGCTTGTTGATTTGCTGAGTTCATGTACTTTAAAATCTAAGGTAGGGAACACCACACTCAGTCGGAAAGCGTTGGTAATGGAAGGATTGAATGAGTTGGCAACTTTTTCCATTTCAGTGATTTTGTTGTTCTGCTGACGCAGTAATAACAATAAAGCAAATTTTACAGCGAATTTGGCAAATATCGAATTTGTCAAATGTAACTGAACAAAATTTAAAACTCTAAACAAAGTCACTGGTCAGGAATAGGGGGTAGTGGTCCTAAAAGTTGTCTCAGCTGTACATTCCCAGTCGGTGGCTCCCTTCTTATCCTCAGCCAACAGTAAAGTAAAAAAAACACTGAAAAAAGCAACAAAACTGAAAAACTAACCAATGCGAAAACAATGTGAACAAGAACTCTGCGAGTACTATGATTGGGCTGTTAAGGATATCTTCACTCCTTTTACTTCAAACTCTTCGAACTCTTCAAGAGAACTAACGTCCCACATGGATCATTCATTCATTCTGATCTCTACTATGTGAATCAAACACTTTGAATACACCATCCCTTGTCTCAAAAATAGCGACTGTATAAATTATTATTGTCAAAATAAATGACTTATAATTATCACGTAATAACGATTCAAAAGCATCAAACAAAGGTAAACAACTCTCTTCTATTATACTGTCATTTAAATAATGTACATTTCCATAATAACTTTCACTATACTCTAATAAATTGAAAGTTAACTCTCCCAGTACAAACAACATCAGAAACTTCAGTTAACATAAGGCATTCTTTTTGTGTTAAATTAGAAAGATAAGTATACAACTCATTATACGTAATTTCAACAAGATCTGACGCACATGTTATCATGCTACTAAAATTATACAATATAGCTGTTAAACTCATCGCTACACACTGACTACCCGCATTGAACCAAAAAACGCTATTTCCTTGGCTATAAGGAGCACAAATAGTTTTAGACGAATCTACACCAAATGGACCAGGATTGTTTTGTTTTGTTTTGTTTGGGACAAATGCATTGATATAAGACTCCAAGTCATACCAAGGGTAAGACACACAAAACCCTTTCCCCCCTTCCTCGCACGCCCTTCGCGTGCTGGCGCGCCCTTCGCGTGCTCGCGCGCCCTTCGCGTGCTCGCGCGCCCTTCGCGTGCTCGCGCGCCCTTCGCGTTCTCGCGCACCTCAATTCTCCCCTTTCCCCTTCGAACGCTTGCCACGCAGGCTACTGAGCCATTAGAACGAAGCATATAGAACCAAGCGTTAAAATGGTCCATGGCCAAAAAAGGCAGGTTTCAATGATGGTGAAAAGAAATGATAATCTGTCCATTGCGGCTCTACTGAAAGGATGCGTTTATTAATGCTGTTTATGCGGCCGCAGGTAGTAATAGAAAAGTTTATACCCGTTGGATGAATACTCGAAAGTAAGCAGCTCTCTAATTTATTCAATTGCAGCCTATACACTCTCCAAACTTTACAATATATAATCAGTATCCCTCAGAATATAGACTTAAAGACAGGATTTTGCTCAAAAAACAATTCGCATTTTTATCTTCAGGACCTTTTGTTCTGCTTCGCTTGTATGAACGCGTGTCGATAAACAGTACAGTAACAGTTTATTCCCATAATAATAAATGTATACAGGTAGATTTTTAATAATTAAATGAAAATTGGGAGGAAGACTAAAGAAACCATTGCGGGCTTTTACAAAGTAGTCTCCCTTTAAGTTTAAGATTTATCTAAAAAATATTCATCCAGTATCAGACGTTGGCGTTTGCTTATATAATTGTAATTAATTGTTAGGTAATATAAATACGGTTGTTTAGCCCGGGGGGAGGGAGATACTCCGCAATGTTTTAGGTGAGGGTTTTTCGCTGGGACCTAAGAACCTCTACCCCATCTCAGACCTAAAATTTCTATTTTCGCTACCCCATCTCAGACCAAACAGTTAAATTTGGTAAAAGGCTCTTTATACAAAAAGGGGTTTGTTTACACAAATTGACAGAATTAGGCGTCAAACCCATGCACGCTCATTGAATCGAGAGAAACTTCCACAGGCACGGTTTCAGATGAAAAATGTACCATGGCCAGGGTAGACGGAATGGTGAATGCAGTTCAAATAAACATCGAGGAAAACAAAACAGCAGGGCAAAACGGCAGATGAGCAAGGCTCAATGAACAAAAAGACAAGTGAAGTGAGAGCAGTTGAGTGCGATGAGATGTTTAAAGTCGTTGAATTCGCTTTTCGTCAAGTATGTTTGTTGGTCCATTTCAATCGTTGTCTGATAATTGTACAAAGCGTCTATGCATATCGGTATTATTACATTGTGGCATGCTTCGCCATTCGTAGCCAAGAGCATGGTGACCCATAGCATGGTTATTAGCACAGCATGCATTCTTCTTGTCTTGTCTCTTTACGTCTCGCTTGAATGTGACTTGGGCTAATGTCACATTAAAACTACTAAAACAAACTTGTTATGTTTGTAACCTTTTTATTAGCCAGTTAAAAGGTGAGGATTCAAGCAGAGCAGAAACCTAGAGAAAGAACACTACATCGCAAAGAAATGTTCTTTGTGCATTGATCTCTAATCATCAGGCTCGCTAATTAATTGTTTTAAGCCTGTGGAGCTGCCAGTTTTGTTGGTGCGTATGCTAAATCGGCATTGCGAGCATCAACAAAACTGCCACAAAATGCAGGCTATCTTTTGTTTGGCAACATGCTGAATGACTGAAAGTAAAATATGACATTAAAAATATAAATTTTCACTAATGACAAACAACACAAGGGACCCTTTTATTTTCGTTTCAATTATCTTTTTTTTTCTCAACTGACGTGCAAGAAATTTTCTTAATGTCATTCACGGAGTAATATAAACATGTCAGGAGTTTTTTTTTACATAGGATCATAATGTTTTTTTTTTAGCTCATATCTGGAGTCTGCTACATAAACTTCTGTTTAAAGATTTTTATGCACAGTGTGATTCCCCCCTCGGTCAATAAACACCTTCAAAACCTCCACGACTTGTCTATTTCACCCCGGCAAGCCTGTTGAGATTGCTCTCATAGAAACTAAGAAAGTGTTTTATGACCATTCAAGGTGCTTACATTCTGAAGGTGGTAATCTTGCAAGGAAGTGGTGCGAGAAATAGTTTATAGTTCAACTTTTCTAAGGGTTTCTTTCTACCGAGAGTGAAACAAGCAAGACCAGTGGAAGCCTAGAGAGCACACAAGATTGGCTTGGGCAAAATCCAGAGCTGCCCAGGAGTAGACTGCAGTCATCCAGTCCCAGCAACAAACCACTAGGAGCCACCACATGATAACAAAGCAATGACCAATATTGTGTGCTACAATTATTACTCTTTTCTCAATTGGCAACAAAAAAATTATTGCACATTAGGGCTGTCTTGAGAATTTCAGCATGAGTCTGCAGCAAAAAACACTTCTGTGAATTCATCACTAGACAGCGATCATTTTAAAAGCTTGTACGTGGCGGCCTTGTTGGATGGCACCTGTGCAAGTGCCTAAAAAACTAGTCTATTGTCCAATATGGTCGCCCACAATAAGGACATGTAGAGAATCGTCTGTTTTAAGAGCATCGTCCGTGAACAATCTTCAGATGCGTGGACAGAGAATAAACTTTCACATTGCAAAGGAAGCAAGTGAGCTGTGTTGTTTGAGGATACATGACAAACGAGCAATCACTTATGTCACAAATTCTTCAAATTCCCCCGGACTTCTCGCAGACTGCATTCTTGACGTACCTCAAAGAAAACTGGGAATTTTTTACTGGGGCATGCGTCTGTGCTAGAAAATGGCTGGCACACCATTCAATATATTAAATACAATTGTGAGCAAAAAACTGAAGCTTTTCGTGGAGTCATCTTCATTTGTAAATTCTTGTTGAGGTTTTCTTTTAAATATTTGTCACTGATTGGAAATTGAGAGAATTTAAGCTGTATGCCTTGGCGACTGGACAAAATTGTGTACATTGCATAATTGTCTCCATTCATCTGAGCTCCGGTCATCCATAAAGGTAAGCTTAAGCTTAACTTAATTTTTATGATTGTTTTAACCAGACTTTATAATCGTATGTTTCATTTTCATAAAAAGAATTGTCTTTGAAGTGCTACTGAAACGAATGTCATGTTTGTCTTTTTATCACTTAAAATGATTTTTCAATCTACGAAGGGTACTACAGTAAAAACCCGCAAGTAAGAACCTAGCTTTTCAGAACCTGTTAGGCTAGAATTTGCCAGTTAGACCCCTTCTATACAAGAACCTGTTTAGCCTAAAATTTGAAACAGGTTCTTATCTTCTAAAATCTATATAAAAAAATGTGTACAGTACACTTGTGTAAATAAGAGTAGATAAACATCTTGGATCCTCTTTGGAGACACAGGTGCCTTATTACTCCAATTGCAAATGCTAATGTTGAAAATCAAATAAAATTGTTATTGATACAAATTTGAAATAGGCTGAATACCACTTAATTCTATTAGCTACAATGTAATTTTTTTCTTCAGAAAATAAGAACCTATTTAAGAACCTAAATAGCCTAAATTTGTGCTAATTACCATTTATGTAAGAACCTGTTTAGGCTAACTTGGGAAAATGCAGGTTCTTACTTGCGGGTTTTTACTGTATTAAAAAATAAAAATGTTCTATAACCACTGTAAAGTTGTTCTGATCTGGGCTTGAAATAAGGTACTAAAATGCGACAAATTCTTCAATCCTGAGCCAGCGAAAACAACAGTGTTTAATCGCACTAGTGACATCACATGGTTGGCAGCGCATAAAGTGTCGGAAAACGAAGTATCGATTCACTGTTGTCGCTGGTAAAATCACCAAATTCAGAAAATAAAGTATACTTCGTACAGATATGTCTAGTTCTGAAGACTCTGTCTCAAGCTCTCAGTGCGTTTCTGAGGAACTTGTTTATGATAAAAGAACACGTTAATGGTTGTGTTATTTAACTAATCAAAGGTTTTAATTCTGATAATACCAGTAGGTGTTGATATGCAATGCTTAGAGATCCTTGAAAGACCGTATAAACCTTTTTATTTCAGACTTTTATCACTTATTACTTTTATCACTTCTCATTCATGATGATCATGTTTCAGTAATAATTTGATTTCAGAACACGAAAACATCTTAAACGGTTCAAAAGCCTAGTTTGCCGATAATTTCAATAATAATAATAATAGCGAACAATTCTGATTTCTCTCTCTTGCCTTCTCTTAATAAAAAGCAATAAAATGCTAGCAACTAATGATGAATCGAATAAGTTGTAAACAACGACTGGTTTGTTTACTTACCGCCTTTGATCTCCTTTGATCTCGATCGCTTGGTTCTGCCTCTGCCGACGCTTTATTTGCCGTTTGAATGCTCGGAACCGATCCTGTAATGAGAACTCGTTTTTCTTGAGGTTTTTCGCCTGCTGAGGTCTCGCCCATTTCGCTTTTGTCATCATTATCGACTTGTAAAACACTAGTTCTGAGACATGTGAAACAGCTTTCGTCAAAGTGCACAGAGCACAGTGCACTATATGCTGTATCTACAAAGTCTGGCCTGTGAATTCTCATGAACTTTAACCATTGAGATCTAACTTTTGGAACTAACTAGGAAAGATGTGCATCGATACTCTAGGAGAATATGAGTTGTTAGTACAACTGATTTTCCCTGGGCCACCGGCTGCACAAGAGTTTTCCTCGTGCTTCACCATCATCCAAATGAAATGTACAAGCTGTCAGATATCCCGCACTCAATGACATCATGCATACTTTTAAAATTTAGTATCGAACATACGACGCTTACTACGACAAAAGAGCCATATTCGTGTTGCAAAAAAGCGCAGATAACAGCCTTTTCACGGCATACAAGGTTATTTTTCAATTTGATATGTTACTAAACCAATATTTTATTGCTTAACCATCCGGTTTCTATTTCGTTTCAGTAGCACTTTAAATAGTTTAGAGAGTTAATGATGGAGCCAAATGAAAATAATGATTCGAATGCTGTAAGACAATTAACATCAACAACAGAGTTGTTAACAGTGTAACAATCTGCAAAACAATTCTAGTATTCCATCACATAAGAGGGCGTTTAACAGCTAAACACTTGCAAAAAAGCATCAATGAACTTGAACATGTTCTTGTTGACAAAAGTGGTTAGATAATACAATTGTTTCTTTGTTGTCTATCATGACCATGACAGAGCTTATACATTCTCTGTAGTTACACCAAATGTGTTTTTTTTTCTTTTGGGAAAGGTTGCATATCCACCGGGGAAAACCCTACAAAGTAAACTCGCATTTATGACACTTGTATTGCCATTGCACCTTCATTTTCAATCAAATGCAATCCGACATCAATCATTTTTTGAAGACACCGAACAATCAAACCTAATCGAACTCAATCGAACCTAATTTAAACTCATCACCCATAGATGAGCTTGTGGGGGCATGCTGCTAGCAAACTTTCCCGGCACGAAGAGGTATCCATGGCAACCCTGACACAGCCCACCACCAGGCACCCGTCACACTGAGAAATTCAGTGGAAACCAGATACTCACCTGTGAACCCATACTTACCAGCCGGGAGGGAGGGTAGGGAGCGAAGCTTGAGAGGGAATTTGCAATGCAAATTGAAGGCAAAAACACGAGAATAATAGCAAGCAAGCAAGCAAGCAAAACTGAACACGTGAAGGCTGACATCGCTCCCGCAAAGGCACCTGGACCGCCCTAAACTGCTTTTAGCCACATTTAAACTCATCACCCATAGATGAGCTTGGGGGGTAGGTGCCTCATGGTGTGGGGGCATGCTGCTAGCAAACTTTCCCAGCACGAAGAGGTATCCATGGCAACCCTGACACAGCCCACCACCCAAGAACGGCTCCAATGTGCTTGGAAAAAAACAGAGGGACTTGGGACAGGAGGACATGGACCTCGAGACCTCCAAACACCATCCAAGCACCATAACCCCCAAGCCATCGGAAGGGCCAGCACAACCTGTGTAACAAACACAAGGCAATACCCACCGCCCTGTAGGCATGACTAGCGAGAGGTCAGGCAAGAGGACAAACTGGCAAGCACTTCAGCTGGAGTCTGGATGTACAGCTTGAAGGCGTCGCTGCTCCATCGCCCAAGAGTCTGAATTTGGTGGTCCGGAATACCATTACGTGCTGCGACCGTTGTGGCTCCAATCCGAAGCTGTGACTGGAGAAATTCCCAGGAATGCCAGCAGCTGCCACGATTTGTCTAACCCAAGACGTGAGAGCAGAGCGGGTCAAAAGCTGGCCGTCTTGGAACAAGAACAAAAGACCCGGAGCGGAACCTCGAAGGGTCAAATGGGCCAGCATCGCACGAACAGCACAAAGAGCGGGGGATCCCAGAGCAATGTGAATTTGGCAGCCCCTCCGGAATGGATCAGTTTTAGAAGCTTTGATGCTAACACGCATGCATGAAGGAGCGGAACTGCTGTCCACTGCGATATCACTAACTTGCAAATGGAGAGATGGGGAAAAGCCTGTCAGAGACGGCACAGTGAACTCTGCAGACCGAAGAAAGCCAAAAAAGGCAAGAGTACACGCCGCCCAGAACATGCAGTGATCTGGCAGAGACAAGTCCAATGAATTGACCATGGTCAGTAAGATATCATCAGTGATTGGCAGCCGTTGACGTGATGAAGATCCTTGCATGCGCTTTATGCCGCGAACCACACGTTGCAGACGGAGGCAAGAGAGGAGAGGGTCCTGGAGGCCTAAATCAATATGGAGAAGACCGGACAGCGGAGAGGGTACACTTTGATTGTTGGGTGATGAACAAAGTCGGCTAGGAAAGTAGCAAAAAGGCACAGCGTCTGCTTATCTGCAGGGTAAGGAGACCCATCAGGGTGTAAGCATCCATACTGCAGGCAGAAGTCAAAAAACCTTTGCTGTCCCGATGAGTTTGTACGCCGAGTGGATGGAGCTAAGCCTTCCATGAAGAAGCCACGGCAGCATTGTTCGAGGTAGGGGACGTCAATTCCACCAGAAGCTCCTGGGAGATGGGCACCGGATGGGGAAGGGCCGTGGGGACGAGACGTGTGAAAGCCTGCCAATTGAAACGGGAAAGAGCGTCAGCAACTTCATTGAGGATACCCGGAATACACTGGGCTGAAAAGGAAAAATTAAAGCGAGCAGTGGAGAGGAGGGACCGCATTAGCCGCATGATACTGGGGGTTTTAGACGTCCTGGAGTTCAGAATGTGTACCACAGCTTCATTATCGGAGCGGAACAGTATGTGCTGTCTAGACCATTTATATCCCCATATGCGGGCGGCAAGGGCAATTGGAAAGAACTCCTTGTAGGCTATGGACTCGTGCTGTTGGGAGGGCTGCCACACCCCGATGAACCACTCGTTGTTGAAGTATGTGCGAAACCCTATAGAACCTGCTGTATCTGACGTCACCTCCAGGTCCGGGTTGCTTGATTAATGGAATCAAGCTCGATGCCTCAGACCACCAGCGAGGTGGAAGGGCCAATACATTTTCCGGGGTGAAGAGGGAGGCCCAGAGACTGACAAACGTTCAGCGACACCGAGAGGTTTGTGAAACACTGGGATGACTCGGGGGGCCAGCTGTGATGAAGTCATCCAGCATCCAGTCATCCAGTCATCCAGTCATCCAGTCATCCAGTCATCTGAAACCTGGTAGTTACGAAGCAAGATCCATTCTACCAGGGAAGCCACGGATTTGAAGATATACGGTGCCGAGCGGAGGCCAAAGGGGAGGGTAAGGTCAACATAGTAGTGACCGCGCCACTTCATCCCCAAGAAGGAACAGTCCGCTGGATGTACCACGATGTTGCGATAGGCTGCTTCGACGTCAAATTTGGCCATTAAGGCGCCGGGACCATGGTGGCTTACCATCCTAATAACATCGTCCACCTTAATGTACTGAAGCGAATAACGATCACGATCGATGCCGTCGTTCACACTACCACCCTCAGGTGATGAGAGATCTACAATCAAGCGCCATTTGCCTGGCTGCCCCCTCTTAGGGATGACACTGAAACTGCTCACGTGGAGGGCAGGTAGAGGGGGGAGGAGAACGGCCTAGCAACGCAGAGGAGGGAAACTTCATTGGCCAGATAATCATCAATAATTTGGGGATGTTGGAATGCCGAGGGTTTGTTTCTCTTGGCAGGCTTAAGCCTGTGCTGACCATGAAATCCCAGTCGGAAACCAGACCGAAGCCCCTCAATGACAAAGACAACTAGGTTCTGGTCTGGATGATTGGCCAGCTTGCGAGCAAATGCCTTTGGCTTGAGAGGACTGAGTTCGGACACGGGTGGCAAAACGGGCAATGCTTGTCCAGCGGAGGCTGAAGCCGCGAGCTGAGGCGAATGAAATCCAGCGCCAGCAGAAAACGTCTCCACGCGAGCGTCCAACATGGCGGCGGTTGAAACTGGAAGCGGAGACACTACAGATGGCAGTATGGCCCCATGCGAAGCCGAGGATGCTGGAACGATTGGTAAAGCCGGTGCTAAGGCGGCCTGAACAGCCTGAATGACGGTCGCTAGAAATTCCGGCGAAGGCACCGAAGAAACCTGCGGTCCCGAAGGCACAGCTCCCGTAGTTGCAATGGCGGACGAACTGGAAACGGCCAGAGCTGGGGCAGCGGACGTCACAGGAATGGCAGCCTCGCGGCTGTTGCAAGTATTGCGAGGCATGACAACGGAGAACGGCGATGATCGAGAACCAACAAAAGCGAAGCTTGAGAGGGAATTTGCAATGCAAATTGAAGGCAAAAACACGAGAATAATAGCAAGCAAGTAAGCAAGCAAAACTGAACACGTGAAGGCTGAGATCGCTCCCGCAAAGACACCTGGACCGCACCATGTGACTTGATGGCAGATAGCTGCTGACCAGCTAAGAAACTTAAATAAGTGCCGCTGCCATGGATTCGATTTTAACTTTGCCTAAACTGCTTTTAGCCACAACAAACGTTCGTTGTAGTCTGTGTACTCTAGACCAGGGTTGACCAGGGTGCTTCCGTGGGAGCTTTCTGGTGAAGTTGGCACTGCGGACAACTCTTTGCTGCACTTTCCAACTCGTGATCCATGTTTGGCCACCAGATGTAACTACGTGCGAGTGCTTTCATTCTCGAAATACCCGGATGGGCATCATGAAGCACAGCTATGACTTGTGCCCGTCCTTGCGATGTCACTATAACCCTGTTGCCCCACAGAACACATCCATCTTCTATGGTTAACTCGGCTTTCCATCTCAAATATGGGTGCAGTTCTACGTCTTGGCACTGGGTTGGCCATCCATTAAGTGTGAACTGGTGCAGTCTTGATAGAACTGGATCATGCCTTGTCCATTCCCGGATATGTTGTGCTTTGACTAGGGTCTGATCTGGATGCTCCAACAGCAACACTGTCTCTCCTGGTACAGGCGACTTAAGGCGTTTCTTGGCTGTCTCGAATTCCCTCTGTTGCTCAATATTCCAACACCATGCCATACTTTGTCATAGCAGCTTGTGGAGTGGTTCCAGGACTGTAGCAATGTCTGCCAGGAAGCGATGGTAATAATTCAACATTCCAAGGAATGCACGGAGCTGTGTAACATTTTCAGGTGCTGGGGCATTGTGTATGGCTTCCACCTTAGCTGCTACAGGCTTGATACCCCTCCCATTGATCACATAACCACAATATGTGACTTCCGGCACCATAAAGAAGATTTTTTCTTGTCTCAGCCTCAGCCCAGCTGTTGACAATTTCTTGAGCACTGCTTCTAAATTAGCCACATGATCGTTGTCGTGTTTGCCACTGATGAGAATGTCGTCCATCCGCACAATGATGTGGAATACCTTGCAAAAGGTTTTCCATTGTCCTCTGGAAAATTCCTGGTGCAGAGGAGACTTCAAAAGGTAGCCTATTGTACTGAAAAGGCCTTTCTGCGTATTGATGGTTGTAAACTTCCGAGATTCTTCATCCAAGGTCATCTGCTGATATGCTTGAGACATGTCCAGCTTGGTGAACTTTTCACCCCCTCCTAGGGTCGCCAGGAGATCCTCTGTTTTGGGTATTGGGTAATTGTCCAGTTTGGACACCTGGTTTGCAGTCATCTTGTAATCTCCACAGATTCTCACACTTCCATTAGGCTTTGCGACTGGTACAATAGGTTCTGCCCATTCAGAAAATTCTACTGGTGAAACAATGCCTCCGCACTCCATCCTCGCAAGCTCGAATTCCACATTGGACTTCAATGAGTACGGCACCAATCTGGCTTTAACGTACTTTGGTTCCGCATCTGGATCCACATAAATCTTTGCTTTGACTCCTTTGAGTGTGCCCAGTCCTTCAGCAAATACATCAGAATATTTTGTGAGTAGGTCATCAAGTGACGATCAGGGTTCCTGGCTTGATGTGTGCAAAATCGTGCTCCAATCTAAGCGAATGCTTTGTAGACAGTCTCGGCCCAGCAGATTCGGTCCGCTACCTTTTGCGATTATTGCTCTTAATTGATGCTGTTGATCTCCATATTTAACGGGAATTACAAACTAGCAATGCTCTGACGAATTCCGCCACGTTTTCTCCCTCACTATGGCTTCTGCTGTGAAATTTATATCGTTTCACGATTTTGCTTGGCCTCAGCGAAAAGTGTCATTCTAAATTTGTGTAGATTTCTTTTACATCCGATTCACTCGGCTTCTTGGGTTGTAGCAGGTCTCGAATCAATCCATACGTTTTGCTTCCACAAATGCTCAGCAGGATTGCCCTTTTTTTCTTTCCGTCTTTGATTTCGTCTGCTTCGAAATACTGGTCCAGGCGTTCTGAGTTGTCTATCCCGGACGACTAGACCAATTTTATTCATATATTCAGTAGCCATGAGTTAATGAGCTGGGACCTGGAGGTAATGAGATGCAAGCCGCATAGGTACAGGAGGGGTTTAATGAGATGCAGGTCTTGTACGTACAGGGGGAGGGAAAAGTGTATTTAATTACGTTGGCGGGATATTTTTAAAAAGTAGAGTGTTTAAGAGAGAGAAGTGTATGGTGAGATGTAATGTTACGTGTCCACCCAGCCATCTGGGTGGTGGTTTCAATTTAAAGGCAAAAGAACAAAGGACAGTTGATGAACCAATGAGAATACCCTGACATCATGGTCAAACCGGTTCAAACCAGTTTGTCTAGATGTATATTTTCAAATGGCCACTATCTAGAAAAACTAGTCAAACTGGTTTTGTTCACCCTTAGTGGCTTCAAATCATGTTGTTTTTTTTATTGTAGAAACCAGTTTTGTTTTTATCTATTTATACGTGACAAAAAACATAATGTTTTATTGTAAAATAACTTTGGGGAGAAACGTATTAAGGATTCATGAATGGATAGATCAACACTGTTAGTAGAAGTAAATGTATTACATATTTATTAGATTTTATACATGTATGACTTAAACCGGATAACCAGTGTTACCAAGTTTGTACCTTTAAAACAAACGGGTTTTCCTAAAAATTATAACTTTTGAAGTCAAAGACACAAGCAGAATATTGGTTGAAGGTTATCATTCAAGAAACATTCCTAAACGATTGGCGTTTAAAGCCATTTAACCCAAAAACATTCAAGGAAAACATGTTCATTTTGAAATGAGAAGCAAAGAGACAAGAATTAAATGAAAAACTGCCTTTATTATTTACAATACATGTATATCAATAAAAAGAATTGTTAAAGAAAACTGTACATATTTTTACTTACAAAATGCATTGGAAAAAAATCTAAAGCTTACTATTTACATTTGAAAAAAAAGGAAATGAAATGAAAAACTATCTTTATTATTTACAATACATCAAAGAAAAAAAAGAATTGTTTAAGAAAACTTTACCTATCTTTAATTACAAAATGCAATGGGAAAAATCTAAAGCTTAGTATTTGCATTTCAAAAAAAAGAAAAAAAACAAGGAAAACAGGATGAAAAATAAAAGAAAAACAAATTAGGCTCTGCATCTCCTCTTCCTCTTCCTCTTTTTCGTCAGGTAATGGTCTTGAAATAAAATAATAATTTAAACGCACCCTCTCTTTTTGACACTCTAAACATAAATCCGTTCTGAAACAATTACAACTTAAAATTTTTTTATACGATCGTGCAAAATAAAACTTTTGAAAATCCGTTAAAGGCTGAAAAAAATAATTGCAAACACTGCATTCTCTTGATACATCCACTGTTGTGTGGTTAATGGGGCATTTCTGTGTAAGAGAAACATGTCACATGAGTGTAGGCACGCGCTAAAACATTTCCGACAAGATAAGAAAATTATGAGACTAAAGGAGAGAATATAAGTGAAATGAGACAAATACGAGAGAGAGAGTTCTAAATCTTAATCACTCATTGTTTTCATGTGTCGGCATACGACAAAGAAATGCCCATTCAGCGCATATAAAACATTGAGAGAATATAAGTGAAATGAGACAAATATGAGAGAGAGAGAGTTCTAAATCTTAATTACTCATTGTTTTCATGTGTTGGCATAAGATAAAGAAATGCCGATTCAGCGCATATAAAACAATTGATCATCGTTTCTCTTTGTAAACATTGAAGTTAGATTCTGTTTAGTCTGTCTATTAAGGAACTAAAATTTTACTTACCCTTTTTTGTTTCTCCATAAAACTATAAAGTTCTTGGCATCTTTCAATGGGAGGCAACGGGATCATTTTCCTACAATTTGCACAATTTGCGGAACTGGCCACAAGCGATAGTCTCCATTTTCTCAGGCAATTTTTGTGTGCTGTATGCCCACAGGAAACCACTTCAGGCAAGTTCCAGTCGTCCTCAAGGCAAATGAAACATGTCTGGACCTTCAGAGACACACAGACACAAAATTAATATTTGTAAAACACTAAGATCAATAACTGTGAAGTGCCACACACCTCCATGTGCATTAGAACACCTGTATGTCACACTCATCACACCTCCTTGTAAAGTATGTTGCAATACTTTCCTTTCTCCTGTGCACCCTTCTACCTGGCAACTGCCATTGATCAGCTCCAATACCTTACTTGTTTCCACAAGCACTCTTTCCTCCTGTACCATTTGGGTGTACTCAGACATTTCCTCACTGCACTTTGCAAGTTCCTCAAATGCCTGAAAAAGTTTGCTTTTTAGAATTTCCAATCTGGCTTGCTCCTCACCCACTGGTATTAGCTCCTGATCTACCGGTACTTGCTCCTGATCCACCAATGCTTGTTCGTTCTGGCCAGAACTTCTGTTGGCAACTTCTAGAAAACTTTCGAATGCAGTCATTGTTGCACTATCATCATCATCACTGTACCTTTAAGCAGTGCAAAAAATATAAGCTTTTAATTACCTGCACTGTACATATGTATATGTACATGTAGACTTTTTTCTACCATTATGATATGATGATACTTACATACACTGCTGATACTTTCATTGTCGATATAAGAAGTAACATCAACAAGTAAAAGAATATAGGTTGTAGTTCAATTTTATCTTTGGTTCAATTTTTATGCTCCTTTTTTTCTATTCATTATCATATGTGACCCTCCACAGGATTCCATGTACTAAGGTGATGACACCCACACGGTACGTTAGCACGGTAAAACAAAAGATAGAAATTTAACACGATAACCGTGCTGTGCACTTCAGCCTCATTAAAATTTTCTTTTGTTTTACGCAATACAAAAGAAACAAAAGAGGTAAATAATGAACCGTGTCAGCATTCGACAACAAAAACTACCGTGCGAACAACACACGCTTACCGTGCGAACGCACACTTACCGTGCAAAAACACACTTACCGTGCAAAAACACACTTACCGTGCGTGAATGAGAAGGTTGGAGTGTGTTTACCAAGTGTTGCCTGCCCTCAGAGTTTCCCGAGGTTGGACATTTTGGACGGTTCTTCCTAGATAATGGCTTCATAGTGATCGAGTTTGAAGCTGTTTATGGCTGTAGAAAGTGATCCTAATTGTCGCTTTCCAATAATATCTTTCAGTAACCTTTCCTTACTTAACTGTTTACAATCGCCGAAGCCACCGTTAAAATCCAATAACTGTGGAAAAAACAACCACGTGTAAAGGAGTTTAATTCACGTAAACAAGCGGCCCTGAGTCCTGTGTGAAATAGCCGCGCTTTTGTGATCGAAACTTTCGACGGACGTTCGTTCGGCCTGTTGTTTCTAAAATAAATCTTGAATGAAACTAAAACAAATACAAGCTTGTTGCCTGCCGTTTGCCGTCGCATACTTTGAAAGCAGGCCCGGGAAAGCAGGTTTCTTTGGGTAGAAAACAGAGGCTATTGTAAACATACCTGTCGTTCGCAGGTGAACATCACGCATTATTTAATTTGCATACGTCAAACGTAATTTGAGCTTTCTGTAATTTGAACCTTTCGGGTCGACAATGTGTCGCAACGCAACAATTTCATAAAACATCTAGCTTGTCTGCAACAAAAGTGAAGAATAATATCGAAAATTGTCGAAAGTTTTGGACTTTCGTACGAATAACAAATCGAAGTTGGCCGTACGGGAGTATTCTTTGACGTGAAAAAATTCTCTGTCACGATATGAGTCGCTCGCGTAGTATACAGACACTCAGTAAATTAGTCTGAGCCAAATCAACATCGCTTGCCAGAAGCGATTCGTAAAGCTAAACGAACATATAATATTGTGGACCAACAAAAGTGAAGAATAACATCGAAAATTGTCGAAAGTTTTGGACTCCCGTACGAATAGCAAATCGAAGTCCGCGTACGGGTGCCGTACGAATAGCCATAACAAACATGTTTCAATCCGACCACTGATCTTCATTATGCTCACTGGTTGACTGTAGTTTTTGTTAGAAAATCAACACATTGTGAAAATGAATTTCACTTCTGTCATATCGGCTGCCAGCGATTATCGTGATAATACTACGAGAAAAATTATTTAGCATGCCGGGGAAGCCAAAGCAGTGTACCGTGTCAGAGCTATATTATGTGAAGGAAAGAAAACTTTACCGTGTCAAAAAAAAAAACTTATACCGTGTCAAGATAACAAAGCTTTACCGTGTCAAGAAAACAAAGCTTTACCGTGTTAAGAAAAGAAAGCTTTTGAATGTTAAGCAGGTAAGAACAATAGTGACTAACACGGAACACGGTAATTTTTGTTTTTCTTTTTAAATATGAGCATATCAGAACCCTTGACACGATTAGCGTGTCGTGTCACAGTGTGCTAACGTACCGTGTGCGTGTCATCACCTTAGTACATGAAATCCTGTGGAGGGTCACATACATTAACATAGAAAAAAAGAAAAATCAAAATTGAACCAAGGATAAAATCGAACTACAACATCTATAATATATATATACTGTATATATTGTAGTTCAATTTTATCCTTGGTTCAATTTAATAGGTTAATGAACTCTTCGAAAATGGTGCGTATAGTTCAAAAGTAACGCAGGCAACAGATAATGGGCAAAATCTGGGTGGCAGGGAAGCACGGCTATAACTAGGGATTCGGAGGACCAGGAGGGGAGTGCCCTCCTGGGCGGAGAATAGGTCAGGTGGTACTTGGGGTAGCCACCCTGGACTGAATGGTCCAGGGCTGTCTCCAGCGGGTGAGGCCCATATCCCATAGCCACGGGGGACTAAGGGAAAAGGAGGGGGGGGGGGGGGGGCCCTACCTGGGGGGAGTACAGATCAGGTGGGACTGGGGGTACCCACCCTGGAATGGATATTTTCCAGACCTGTCTCCAAGGGCTAAGCCTTACTGTGGGGTAAAGTGCAGCCGAGGGTTGCACTTCCCTGCCACCAATCTTTATTCCTGGGAAAATAATAATCCTGGTATACAACGGCTGACATAGCTTACAGCTTATGATAGCTACCATTACAAATGCGAGAAGCTAACAGAGGTTCCAATCATGGGAGGGAAACTTGATGAGTCGGTACCGAAGCCCTTGAAAGAATGAACAGGCAAGTGCGGTGTAGGATAATAAGAAAGGGGGAAACGCATGTGATATGCTTGAGAATAGCTGACTGGAACCTTTGTTAAGATACATTTTGCGAGGCTTGATTACATTGGACTTTGCTTATGGAAGAAGGATATATTGTTTAGTACATAAGAAGCCCTTGTGGATTGATTTGCTTGTACTCTGAACTCTGATTACAAGAACTGTCTGAAACCTTTGTTGAGATACGTTCTAGAAAGTTCGATTACATTGGACAAGGATATATTTTAGTAGATAAGGAGCATTGGAAGATTATAGTTCTTTGACTCTGAACCTTGTTTACATTATTGTATAGACTACAGATATTCCTTATATTTGGTAAGGATTTGTGACAGAACGTAAATAAATGTGATAGGCCTCAAGTGTATAGCTTTCTGTGTCTGATTCTCTTAAGGTTCATTAACAGCAGTTTATTCTACAATAAACTTTGACTTAATGAACTCTTTTCGAAAACGGTGTGTATAGTTAAAAAGTAACGCAGGCAACAGATAATGGGCAAAATTTGGGTGTCAGGGAAGCACGGCTATAACTAGGGATTTGGAGGACCAGGAGGGGAGTGCTCTCCTGGGCGGAGAACAGGTCAGGTGGTACCGGGGGTAGCCACCCTGGACTGAATGGTCCGGACCTGTTTCCAGCGGGTGAGGCCCATATCCCATAGCCACGGGGGACTAAGGGAACCAGAAGGGGGGTGCCCTACCTGGGGGGGAGTACAGATCAGGTGGGACCGGGGGTACCCACCCTGGAATGGATATTTTTCCGGAACTGTCTCCAAGGGCTAAGCCTTACTGTGGGGTAAAGTGCAGCCAAGGATTGCACTTCCCTGCCACGGATTGTGGAGCTTGCGAATGCAGGGGACACAATTTCCCCACAGTAATATGGAGTGGGACGGAGGACTCTGGGGGAGGGAGTCCCACATCCCACTCCACAGTAATATGGAGTGGGACGGAGGACTCTGGGGGGGGGAGTCCCATGTCCCACTCTGCATACCAGTGAGATGTAACCTAACCTAACGGGGACAAAGGTTATATCTTGGGCTGTTAGATGGACAGCAGCTTCAAAGGGGGCATTGCAAGTGAATTCACTGGAGCGTAAAAAGCCAAAGAAGGCCAGGGTAAAAGCTGCCCATAGCATGACATGGTCTAGGCAGTCACTGTGGTCAGGCTGGAGATAGGAATGGATGTTAGCAAGGACTGGGATGGGGATGGGGAAACGGTCAAGCTTCCTTGTAGAAGTGAGGCGCTTGATGCCAGTCAGGACCTTTTGCAGTCTATGCATAAGACTAATCCGTAGGGGATAGTTAAGTTCACAATGAAGGTCCTGAACGGCAACCAAGTACAGCTTGACCATTTTATAGGAAACTGTTTGAGCTAAGTATGACACAAAATACATTAGGGTCAGTTCGGATACTGGTAAGAGAGGGTTGGAAGGGCCGACTAAACCATGCATAAGGGTGAAGGTCAGGAAGTTTTTTTGGCCTACCAATTATGTACGTCGGGTGGAGGGGGCAAGGGAGGCATTCAGGTATTGGTGGACTGCGGCTGTTAGATGATCATCACTGATTGGGGGATGGAACAATAAGTGGGAGAGGCCAATGAAGCCAAGGAGTGGAAGCGATCCATCTGAAAGCGGGAAAGGGAGTAAGCAATTGAATTTTCCAACCCAGGAATATGAGTGGCATTGAAGGTAAAATTGAAAGAGGGTTTGAAGGATGATGGCCCGCACCAGATCCATTACCCGGGGGGATTTGGAGTGCTTGGAATTGATGATAGTAACAACTGACTGGCTGTCGCAGCACATACGAATTCTTTTTCCCAACCAGGAGTGACCCCAGAGGGTGCATGCAATATAAATGGGAAAAAGCTCCTGCCACTCAATGCTGATTCCCCTCTTTTTGCTCAGGGTGTGTTGGGGAAGCCAGTGACCTTGGAACTACTGCCCATTTATATACCCCCCATATCCTACAGAGCCTGAGGCGTCAGTATAAAGTTGTAATTCGGGTGGGGAGATGACTGAATCAAGAAAAATGCTCACCCCATTCCAATGTGCAAGGAAAACCTGCCACATTTTGATATCCTTCTGAAATCCAGAGTTAAGCCTGATATGCCAGCGGGAGTATTTAATGCCCTTTGTCAGCTGGATAATTCGTTGGAAGAATGGGCGACCGGGAGCAATGACTTTACAGGCAAATTGAAGGGTGCCTATCAGGGACTGAAGTTCAAGAAGGGTAGATCATTTTTTACGGGACCAATTATAGACAGCTGTTTTTAGGCGGGCTTCCATAGCCTTGGAATCCAAGAGGATGCCCATGAATTCTAGGGAGGTGGAGGCAGGAAATGTTTTGCCCGGTGCTACAGGGATATTCAAATCGGAAAATAAATGTAGGACTTTGCACAGGGCTGTCATGCAATTAGATCGTGGAGGGGGTGTAGCAAGGAAAAAATCATCCAGAATGTGAATAACCCTTGGGATGTTTAGCTTATTTTGAATGATCCATTCAATGGCTGAGGAAAACTGGTCGAAAAGGAAGGGAGCGCTACGGAGACCGAAAGGGAGGACCATATCGAAGAAATACAGCCCTTCCCATTTCATCCCAAGGAGTTCCCTATCGGAGGGGTGGACGGGGATGTTACGAAAGGCGGATTTTATGTCAAGTTTAGTCATGAAGCACCCCTGGCCAAGTTCTTGGAGTATGGAAATGGCATTGTCAACTTTAATGTAGTGGAGGGAGTAAGCCTCTGCAGGGATGTGGACATTCACACTGGTGGGGTGCTGTTTGGGATAGGAGAGGTGGAATATAGTATGCCATTCTGAGGAATGTTTCTTTGGAATGGCCCCAATAGATATAGTTGTAGGTTGGGAAACGGGGTGGGGGGGGGGGGGGGGGGGGAGAAAAGACCCGCTGTGTGACCCAGGGTAACCTCTTTTAACATGTTTGTGTCAATGACATAGGGATTTTTTTTAGCGCATGGCAGGTTGGGGTATTCTGTGGGGCCTCTTGGAACGGAATAGCCGATTTTGAAGCCTTGGGAGAACCCGTTAAGTAGGTGGTGGACGGTTGATTGGTTAGGGTAGCCCTGGAGATAAAATGACAGTTGAGGGATGTTAATGGGGGTGGGAGAGATACTCAAGAGTGGCCTCGGGAGGAACTGCTAGAGTTTGAAGATGATTTAGACCTCTCCTCTCTGTTGTGGGACAGTTTCGCATGCTCTTGGCCTGAGTGGGTTGCAGCACATCCTGGCTGGTTGCACCTGTGTTTGTAGGGGCAGGGGGTGTGTGCACAGAGCCTGCCCTTGTTGAAGTTGAAGCAGACATCTGCTTGGGGGAGGGCATCCCGAGACCTAGGGGTGGAGAGAGGGCAGGCGTCAGAGAAGTGGTCTGTGTTACCACAAGATCTGCAGCCAGACTTAGGGAGGCCCGTGAATGTGTCCAGATATAGCTGGACATCCTGTTCCCCCCACTTAAGGGAGAGGTTATGGGAGGCACGTCTTCGGAATTCCACGTCGTATACATACCGGGCCATCCTGGGGAATTTTCTCGCAGCCTCGCGAATTAACTGCTGATATGCGATTAAATCGGAGGCATGTGAAGGGTGAGCTGATACCATGACTGAAAAGAAAATGGCATAGGCATCTAGCCATGTGTCAATGGTGGTGATCTTGGGGCGTTTGGAGGAAGAGGGGAGAGGGATGATTATCCCTTGTTCGCCGACCTTGAGGCTTAATTGCGAATTAAGAGTGTCACTGAGTAGGGAAGATAGGGGCAGGAGAGTAGCAAAGTCCACATACTCACCGTTTGTGATGGCTGTCGTGGTAGTCTTCGTCAAGTGACTGGCGAGTGAAGGTTGGCGGTACTCCGGGTGAAGAGCAGCTACGTGGGATGGATTGGAGGCATCAAAGATTGAAGGCAAGCGGGGAGTGTCGGGTAGGAGGTTCACAATGTCTTTGCGGCCGACTGAGCGGCCTTGTTGTTGCTGTTGGCCGAGCTGTTGGCCGCCATCTTGACCGCCATCTTGAATGTGTGGTGGGATCGGGAGACTGGGTTCGAAACTCTCGGTCCACCTCTCGGTCCACTAGTCGATTCGCCGCCATCTTGCATGGTTTGGATGTGGCGTGTTGGTGTTTGGGACAATCGTTGGTCTACAATGGATGCAATAAGGTCTGCCAACTTGGTTCGTTCGATCGCGGCAGAACTGCTTTGCCTTTGGGCCGGCTGAGGGGGTTGCTGTAGGTGGTTTTGCAGACGAGAAATAATTTCTCGACGAGTGCCAGTTTGCAGGAGCTGATGTTGCCCCAGCAGGAGGCGAAGGGCTTCGTTGGACATGGCGCTGAAATCAACATTTTCCACTGTCTCCTGAGGTGCCAGGCGGCGGTTTAAATGAGTGGGAGCTGTTGCTTTAGAGGTCTTTTTCTTCTGTTTTGGCATAGTCGAATGTGGAACACAGCCCGAATTTATCAACTGTACGATAATAAAGTTGATGAGTCGGTACCGAAGCCCTCGAAAGAATGAACAGGCAAGTGCGGTGTAGGATAATAAGAAAGGGGGAAACGCATGTGATATGCTTGAGAATAGCTGACTGGAACCTTTGTTAAGATACATTTTGCGAGGCTTGATTACATTGGACTTTGCTTATGGAAGAAGGATATATTGTTTAGTACATAAGAAGCCCTTGTGGATTGATTTGCTTGTACTCTGAACTCTGATTACAAGAACTGTCTGAAACCTTTGTTGAGATACGTTCTAGAAAGTTCGATTACATTGGACAAGGATATATTTTAGTAGATAAGGAGCATTGGAAGATTATAGTTCTTTGACTCTGAACCTTGTTTACATTATTGTATAGACTACAGATATTCCTTATATTTGGTAAGGATTTGTGACAGAACGTAAATAAATGTGATAGGCCTCAAGTGTATAGCTTTCTGTGTCTGATTCTCTCAAGGTTCATTAACAGTAGTTTATTCTACAATAAACTTTGACTAAAACCACTTACATTGACATAGATTCTTCATCACTTTTATCATCATGACTTTCATTAGAAATGGTTGAAGACTCGTCATCAAAACTACTAATAGAAATAAGATATATATAAGTATGTAAAAATGCATAAAACACATTTTACCCATTTTATCTGTCTAGATTCTAATGTGACAGTTACAGAGTGTGTGCTCGTAAGACATGACACAAACTACTGACAGGTACTGATTGTGATTTTCATTACAAAATAATCTGAAATCTTCTAAAACCAAAAAGTGCCACATTATTACTCACGAACTGCAAGTTAGGAGTAGATACTAATTTTTTTTAAAAGTAGCTTGTTGGGTAAGAAATTACATGTATACTGTATGATGTTCTTCACTATGGTGCCACAAACAAAAACCCTCTGTACCAAACTTTTGGTTAGGCAAAAAAAATTGTTGACCATGTAGATGACAACTAACCTGTCAGAAAACACATCCAAGTCGTCTTCACCAAAGGGACTTCCAAGAACACTGGCAAGCAATGGATTTGCAGCTTTTACAGCCAGAGTAGTTCTAGTCTCATTAGCAGGGGTGATGCTGAACAGCAACAAAGAAAATCTTATCATTCATGACGATGATTGATGCAAGTATTTTGAATTCACAAAATACATAATAACTTTAAACAAATACATCACTATGCAAAGCCGGCTAAGCAATACATACGTATCATCAAGATCCATTTGAACTCCAACAACAGGAGACAATGTGAGGCCTTGTGCCATGGAATGCTGAGGTTTTATAGGAGTAGACTCAAGCAGTGATCTTCTACCTGTGAATTTTTGACAAAAGGAATAACATATTATGATAACCTTTGATTTGAATAACTGTGATTATTATGAAGTACTATGGGACGAAAAAGACAGTGAGTGAATCCCGGGGAGGGGGGTGGAGGTCGAATGTTGACTCTCTCAGGCGGATTTTTATAGTTTTCTCACCAACTGGCGGACAACCACGCTTTGGAGCTGAAGAAAGCATGCTTTAAGACACAATTACTACACGACTACAGCCGTAGATGACAAAATAATAGCTATTTGTCACGATTGAATACACTAGCTTTTCGTCAAATACAGCCTAAATACTAAATCCTCTAAAAACACTCGAAAGGTAGACATTTCCCTCAGCTTCTCGAGATCTGAATTTCTGTCCCACAGAAAATGGCCACCAATAGGTATCTTGGCGCGCAAAGCACACTGGTTGAGAGGGGCCCTCTAAAGGAAGTAGATGGTGATTGGATCCAAGGCACCTTTTAGGAACCAGAGTTACAGAAAGTGATCGAGAAGTCTGATCATTTGTTTTGCATCGAAAACGTTTTAAAGTATCACGGAAAAGGTGTCCACAAAGAGGCGTTGGTCCATTGGAAAGGTTGGCCCAAGAAATACGACAGTTGGATTGCCTATAAACAGTTGGTGTCCCTGCAACAAACATGATTCAAGATGATGATTTTTACGTCATGCTTCCGAGTAATGCGAACATGAATTTATTCCCAACCAATTCAGAATCATACTACTGTGTTGCACTACCATGACAAATTCATTTGAAAGACGAGGGAGACTGGGAGGTTGGACTTCATCACGTTATCTATCCATTCTTGTGCAATCATCCCCACGTCATGTTCCGACGTTTTGGGACGAAAAAGGTAGACGCTGTGACGTTACCCGTGGGAAGATATCGAACAGCTTTAGATGTTGTAGAAGGATTATTACAGTGCATTATTACAGTGCATGAACATGTTCGTTTTGGCTATTCGTACGGCACCCGTACGCGGACTTCGATTTGCTATTTGTACGGGAGTCCAAAACTTTCGACAATTTTCAATGTTATTCTTCACTTTTGTTGGTCCACAATATTGTATGTTCGTTTAGCTTTACGAAGCACTTCTGGCAAGCGATGTTGATTTGGCTCAGACTAATTTACTGAGTCTCTGTATACTACACGAGCGACTCATTTCGTGACACTTAGAAATTTTTCGCGTCAAAGAATACTCTTGTACGGCCAACTTTGATTTGTTATTCGTACGAAAGTCCAAAACTTTCGACAATTTTCGATATTATTCACTTTTGTTGCAGACAAGCTATTGTAGATGTTTTATGAAATTGTTGCGTTGCGGCGCGTTGTCGACCCGAAAGGTTCAAATTACAGAAAGCTCAAATTACGTTTGACGTATGCAAATTAAATAATGCGTGATGTTCACCTGAGAACGACAGGTATGTTTACAATAGCCTCTGTTTTCTACGCAAAGAAACCTGCTTTCAAAGTGTGCGACGGCAAACGGCAGACAACAAGTTTGTATTTGTTTTAGTTTCATTCAAGATTTATTTTAGAAACTACAGGCTGAACGTCCGTTGAAAGTTTCGATCACAAAAGCGCGACTATTTCACACAGGACTCAAAGCCGCTTGTTTACGTGAATTAAACTACCTTTACACGTGTTTTTTTTCCACAGTTATTGGATTTTAACGGTGGCTTTGGCGATTGTAAACAGTTAAGTAAGGAAAGGTTACCGAAAAATTGTATTGGAAAGTGACAGTTAGGATCACTTTCTACAGCCATAAACAGCTTCAAACTCGATCACTATGAAGCCGTTATCTTCGGTCAAGAAAAATACTAGGAAGAACCGTCCAAAATGTCCAACCTTGGGGAACTCTGAGTGCAGGCAACACTTGGTAATCACACTCCAACCTTCTCTTTGAAACTTCAAAAATCCTTTGCACGCAGAGTGCATTCATGCACGGTAAGTGTGTTTTTGCACGGTAACTGTGCGTTCGCACGGTAAGCGTGTGTTGTTTGCACGGTAGTTTTTGTTGTCGAATGCTGACACGGTTCATTATTTAGCTCTTTTGTTTCTTTTGTGTTGCGTAAAACAAAAGAAAATTTTAATGAGGCTGAAGTGCACGGCACGGTTATCGTGTTAAATTTCTATCTTTTGTTTTACCGTGCTAACGCACCGTGTGCGTGTCATCACCTTAGTACATGGAATCCTGTGGAGGGTCACATATGTTTTACCGCGCGAAACTTGCAACATCACACATCATGAATAAAAGTGGCGCCTTTGTCAATATTGCACAAGCTTGAACACTATAACTGTTTTATAATTCAACACATTGATAACATCACAGTTTCGAGAAAAAAGTCATTAAGATATACAACCTTTCATTAAGTAAAAAGGCTAACAACAATATTATACCTCGCCCCATTTCTTAAACAACATGCAGCGAATTCCGAAACTTTTGCCAAGCTAAAATTAATTTAGCGTAGACAATCAGTCGAGAGTTAATTCTACGAAGAGCTTTCGTCTACTCAAAGAACGGGAGAGAGAGTAGTGACTACAAGAATTAAAACACAGTAAAATGGCATAGAATGTCTTAGTTACAAGTGTTTCATATCTTAAAAAGTTCAATTCAGAATCAAAACAAACACACGGCTACGAACCTAAACATACCCCTATATATACCCATGCTATGTAGACACGGTCAATGACAGCATCATCAGGAATGAAGGGAACAAATGGAGTGCTACTGAGACTAGTGACGACAATAATAGGTATTCGGAGAAGGTCAGAACATACTTTTATAACGAAGTCTACGACATCACCACAAAATGAACCTTGATCCCGAAATCTTTCTGTTTCAGCATTCATATCAGAAATATGAAGTCCAGTTAGCATTTGGTAGTAGTCGTTACCTTGGACCCTATCAATGAACAGTTGTCGCAGATGAAACACATCTTCATCAACACTTCCAAGTCCCAGGTTAAGGAAGTGACAACGAAGAGCTGATCCCTCGTCATTCCACTCCTGGTTTTTTTTTAACTTGCACAACGATACTTCTGAAAGCACAATCACCATCTCCAATGACTGGGTCTATACATAAATTGAAGGAGGCGAGATGTTTTCGAAGCAATCCACGATGGTTCGCATCGGTGATTTCTGAAAGGTTATCATCTGTGATTAAAGTTGGTTTTACATTGCTGAGCTGCATTAGGAGCACATTGTATGCATTGAAACATCAGTCTTGCCTGTCTTTGTTGATATTTTCTAAGATACTAAGCAATTGTACCATGTTCTTCAAAAGTAATGTGGTGATAGTGTTATTGTACATGTCATGCATATCGGAAATGACTACTAACTCATCGTGAGTGTTGCTGTTACTAGTATCAGCTGTGTTATCATCGCAACGGACTTTCCACGTACAATCCAACTGTAGCTGTTCTACACTGTCTGACTTAAGATGGGCATTGGCTATGCATTTACTGAAACGCTGTCATCTGCTCCATGCTTGATAAGGGGAATGAAGGGTACGATTCTAGAGTTTCTGTCGTGTTTCTTACCTCGTTTCTTACAGTTAATGCTATAGAATAAAAGAGTGATAATAGCAATGGCTAATTCTGGACCGATAGTGGTAGCACCACACAGCAAAGATCTGTTCATGACGTGATGAAGGCTTTCGTTCGATTCTGTGACTCTACAGCAGTCATCCACGATGATACGGGTTGCATTCATGCGATCCTTTAATTCCTGTAGTAAAGAGGGGATTTCCTCAAACGATGTCGACTTTGTTAGCCGCCACCTAATAATCTCGTGATTTTCGTTTAACGCTATGTAAAGGTTCTCGAATTGTTTCACAAATTTATTGTGAATGGGCCTCCTTGCGCTAATAAACTTGCTGACTTTGAAAGTGTGGTCGCATGAAATTATCCTGCAGCCTAAAATACGTTTCTTCATTTCGTTCTCATACAGCGATTGCAGAGTTTGAAATTGCGATAGAAACAAATACATCAAGTAGTTGTTACTGGGAAAGGAGTACATAGTATCCCCATAGAACTGTTCGTATAATTCATCGTTAGATGTGGCTGATGAGCCTGAGACTAGAGAAAAACACTCTGAACATTCACAGAATTCTTTAAAGTTCATGGCGGCAAGTCCCTCAGTGATTTTGAGGAAACTTACGCCTTGAAGTATTTGCATCTCCACCAAATCGACTAATTGTCTTGTGCATGCAGATCTGTGAAACAACACTATTGGAAAACAACTCTGTCTGTAGATCTGAGGGATGCTTGCGAGTATTTGCTCGCTGGCGGACAAGTATCGGTGTGTTGATCCTTTGCAGTGGCACGTGTACATTCTCTGAATGAGTAAGAGGTTTCCATGTAGATCGTACACAAGGCGAGGATTCCTTGGACTCGTTTTACTAACTTCTTCTGTAAAGAAGCCAGGCCTCAATGGGTATTTATGAAGGGGACAATTAATTTCCAATCTGTAATGATCTATCGGACACCAGATGAGTATTTTGGGGTAAAAAAAGTCAACCAGGTTCTCTCCTCTGCGTGGAGGGCAAATCACATGGTCAAACTGACTTCCTGTCGGGTTTGCTATAAACTCCTTCATAAGCTGACTCGCGTATTTGGCGACACGCGGATCAAGCTGGATGCTGTCACTGCTTTTTACATGGAACAAGAAGAAAGCTAGTTGAAGAAACCAAAGGACATTCCAATTCATTTCGTTGAATCGGCAGCACTTAACTGCAGGAAACAGGATCAGTATTAAACGGTTCAATTCAGACGGTTGTAGGTGAAATGAAGTGTGGTTAATGTGGGGTTAATGCTTCTGTGGACCCAACTTGTGTCTTGTTTTGCTAAATGATATTTTTGGTTAAAAGATATTTATTTACGAAATAGTCTAGTCAAAGCGTCAGTCATCTATTTAACCGTTGGAGTGAGGACGAAGTGGAGGTTGATAGGATAGATTGAACAAAAAATTTTTTTGACCCAGTTCGAAAAAATTTGGAACCAAAGACAAATTTTGACCCACAACATATATATGAAGTATCTAGAAATGGCGTAAAAATATATATGAATTTGAAACCACTTAATTGCTTATAAATTGACGTTTTTCTTGCCTGAAATACCGTAAGTCCTCTATTTATTTCAAGCACGTTTGAGAGAAGATGGGGGGTATTATAATTCAGTGAAACATCAGGTTCATTAGCAGTTCACCACAGTAATTATGGTTATTTGTGGTACGCTATATTTCCCCCAAAGATCGCGAGTATTGTGTATGTGAATTAGTGCCCGGATTGAAACGGTATAAATGTAGTGGTAATACAGACTGTCGCTTATTGTTTTGGTTGCGAAGGAAAAGGGAAGGAGGAGGGAGGGGCTTAAAAAAGAGGGGTGATTAATAAATTTCTTGCTCCAAGAAAGGGGGGGGGGGGACATGAAATATACTAGAATGTGCAAAACGTTTGCACGAGAGCCACCTTGTTGAGTCGCTCTTCTGTTAGCAAAATAAAACAAGATAAGATTAATAAGATGCTCATTCATTAATTATACAATATAACAAAAGTGACAAAACTCAAGCCTTCTCCTAGTCTCCTACGCAGTCATTATTTGGGTCGTCGCTTTTAAAAGGGAGCCCCCACCCCCGGCGTTCCACACGTCAATGGATAGTAACTCAGTTGTGCATCTGGAGTAAAAAGATAATAAAAAACGTTCAGGTACTGATTTACTTTTTGAATTCCAGAATAGTGTTCTGTCTCGCTAAGACTCGCCATGTACACATTTAAAGTGTACATATATGCTTATGTATGTCCTCTGGCATCTTGACATATACAGTGTGCTCAGTGAACAGGCCTTTTTTGGAGTCTAACTTTCTGTCGAGGGTTGAGGGTAACAAAATAAATAACAAATGAAATAAAAACAAAAATTCAATTTAGAATGAATTGCATGTGGACATGCAAACGTTAGTGGGTTGAGGGAGAAGGTGGGGGAAGGTGGGAAGCCCATATCGAAGAAATATGACAAAAAAACGA
The DNA here is from genome assembly GCA_024195265.1 of Dendrophyllia cribrosa. Lineage (NCBI taxonomy): Eukaryota > Metazoa > Cnidaria > Anthozoa > Scleractinia > Dendrophylliidae > Dendrophyllia > Dendrophyllia cribrosa. The sequence goes on along the minus strand of JAJLRJ010000004.1, from coordinate 31,530,759 downwards.
TATCTCAGTCACAACAGGGGTTTATCAGTTGTCAAGGAAACTCGGGCGAAAAACGGAAAAAGTCGAATAGAAAATATGTCATTGCGATTTACAATAACTAAACAAAGAGGAATCCATATTCTCGAAACTAACTGATATCCAACTACCACTATACATGACTGAACTGTTGTGCTTTCAAAATGGAAACGCGCCATGATTTTTTAATGCTATTCAACTGAATTAAAAATAAGGATTTGATCGATTGATCACCAACACCAGAAATCGCGGGTCTTAATGCTGTTTGCATTTTTTTGCCTATTGTTCTCCATCCGCAAAAATAAATTCCTGCACAATTAACAATGTTCTGCTGCTTGAACAGTAAATCACAACAGAAACAAGAACAAGAACAAAAACAAAACAAACCAAAAACCGATGGAGGCTAGATTTTTTGTGATATTTCTCTTTCCCCACCTTCTCCCTCCTCCTGCTAACGTTTGCATGTCCACATGCAATTCTTATCGCATCTTTTAAACGGTTAAATTCTTTCTTAATTGAATTTGTTTTATTTTATTTATTTACCAGGCATAACTAATCAATGACATCAATGAGTAATCAATGGGTATTCAATTGATTAATCATTGAGTATTGCCAATACTCAATGAGTAATCAATGATTAATCGAACCCAAAAAATTTTGTGGGTCATTGATTACTCATTTTAAACCAACAGAGACCTTCCAGTACACCCATTTCTCTTCCTGCCACCCACCAGGGGTCAGAAAAGGGCAAGCCCTGAGACTTTTAAGAACAAATTCCTCAGCAAAATCATTCAGTGAGAATATCAACAACTTCAAAGCACGCCTCCGTGCTAGAGGCTACACTCACAATCTCGTTGAGAAAATAATTTTCGAGGTAAAATTCAATGAATGGAAGTCATCTTTGCAGCAAAAGGAGAACGTGTGAAAAAGAATTCTGCCTTTCGTAACAACGTACCACCACAGAACCAACCATTGCTAAGAGGAATATACAAAGAGCCTCCCCTTATCTCGTACAAAAAAGGAGAATCCTTGGGGGATATACTTGTTAGAGCAAAACTCTAAAGGTCATGTTCCACGTTATTCCGAGCTTTAAATACGAGTCGTGTCTGGCCTGTCAACACCTCTTTTCATGCAAATCAATGACCAACCTCGTTCCCAGGGTCTCTCTTCTTCCCTCCCCCCTGGAGCGAGAGAGAGAGAGAGACCCTGGCTCAGGCTGGTCACGTGTCTCGTGGACAATTATAATCCTAAGGAGGGGTAGACAGTATTTGTAATGTTGCCTTGTTTTCTGTACAGTGGCAAGGCTCGTGCTGTGCGCGACGGTTGTTGTTTCAGCTGTCGCTGTGAAATAAATTATGTTCCATGTTCCATAACCCCTTGTTGAAAATAGGAATCTGTATTGCAAGATATATATAAAAGACGTAAAAAATTCTCTGTGATTATAGCAAGACCCGGAATAAAACAGATAAAACATCCCAGGCTTATCGTCAACCGAATAGGGATGTTAGAAATCTCTTTGGCCATGAAAAGTGCTTCAATTTTGCTGTTTATGTTATGCCTGCCGTTTGTAACTCAATAAATAGAGGTACAAAAGATCCTGACAACTTATAATTGAACTGAACATAATATGAACAAAATCCTAAAATTGGAATAGCGAAGGTTCAGTCAAACGATTCAAACGAAAGCGAATAAACGATACGCAAGGATAAAATTGTTGCTAAAAAATTCACAAGTATATAAATGAACAATGTATAAACATCCAAACGACTGGAACTGGTGAACATAGTAACTAAACAACATGCCTCACACACGAAGAATAAAAGCTTTCATTGTCTTCTCTCGATCGTTTCCTGTTATAAAAGTGTACTGTCGATCAGCGTGCAAACATTTGGTCCGTGGTGGCCGCTTCTTTCTTGCTTTGCCATCGCCAGAGAACAGACGGCAGCAGTGCCTTTCGAATGAAGCTTAAAGATCGCCTGTTAAGCAGTATGTAGCGATAATTCATCCCAGTCCAGAACAATGCCATAAATCAAGAGCGCGAGCTTTGCGGCGTCAAGTAATAAAATTGGATTGCATTCTGCAGCAAGTTCAAAATTAGCTTTACTGCGGTAAATCTTCAGGCGCCGTGTCAATTCCTCTGATCCTAAAGCAACTTACACTTTCAGAACCAGACCATGTGGATATGTTTTCGAAGTCTGAGGATGACCGCCGCTTCACATTTTTCGTGAGCCGCCGAACGCTTTTGCATTTGTTTCGCAATGCCCAACTAGAGCAGACAAGTTTCACACTTTGCCGCCCCTCCCCCGTGTCCTTTAATTGGAATCTCCAAGATTCTGGGAGACACGTGACCAGCCTGAGCCAGGGTCTCTCTCTCTCTCGCTCCAGGGGGTGGGAAGAAGAGAGACCCTGGGAACGAGGTTGATCAATGACATCAATGACCAAAAATTTTGTGGGTCATTGATTAGTCATTGAGTACTCATTGAGTATTGGCAATACTCGATGAGTAATCCATTGATTACTCATTGATTACATTGATGTCATTGATTAGTTAAGCCTTGTATTTATTTTGTTACCCTCGACCCTCGACATGAAACCCTCGCCCTCGACATGGAACCCTCGACAAAAAGATAGACTCCTTTTTTGATCTCCTATTAAGTTGACATGTCACACCCAGGCTAAAAACTGCATGAGTCTATCTTTTCGTTGAGGGTCGAGGGTTCCATTCCGAGGGTCGAAGGTAACAAAATAAATAACAAATAAAATAAGAACAAAAATTCAATTAAGAAAGAATTTAACCGTTTTAAAGATGCGATAAGAATTGCATGTGGACATGCAAATGTTAGCGGGTGGAGGAAGAAGGTGGGGAAAGTTAGTGGGGGAGGGGGAGAGAGGGGCTTCTAAAGAAGCCCATATCGAAGAAATATGACAAAAAAAACAGATTTTAGTCACAACAGCTGTAAACAGTTTCACAACATGGGGTTTATCAATTGTCAAGGAAACTTGGGCGAATCGGTCATATTTATTAAATTTGTTTTTCCAGCTATGGAAATCGTCAAATAAAAAATATGTCATTGCGATTTACAATAACTAAACGAAGAGGAAACCTGTACTAAACGTTTTCTCTTAACTTTACTGGTGTAGCTGTGATTGAATATCATAGATGTATCATGATGGGAATGTTTAAACTATTAGGAGCCACCTTAATATGTTACTTCCTATTGCAATTCGCGGATGTTAAGTATCAGTCCTAAAAAAAAACAAATTTGTAATTTTTCAGAAATGCGCAAAGAAATGTATTGAGTCCAGTTTTTTACACTGACACCTACTACTGATACTACACGTACTACACGTACTACACGTACTACAGCTACTACAGGTACATGTACTACAGATACTACATGTACTACACGTACTACAGATACTACACGTACTACAGCTACTACAGTGGCTTCTTATTCTTCTCGTATTGAGTCCAGTTTTTTACACTGACAACTACTACATGTACTACAGATACTAGAGTTACTACAGGTACTACATGTACTACAGGTGATACAGGTACCTCAGGTACTACACGAGATACTACATAATTATACTACATGTACTACAGATACTACACGTACTACAGGTACTACATGTACTACAGGTGATACAGGTACTACAGATACTACATGTACTACACCTACTACAGATACTACACGTACTACACGTACTACACGTACTACAGCTACTACAGGTACATGTACTACAGATACTACATGTACTACACGTACTACAGATACTACACGTACTACAGCTACTACAGTGGCTTCTTTTGAAATTCATTTTTTCGCTACAATCAAGTTCAAAGTCAAACATACAGTCACGAAATATCACTACCAAAATAATAATTATTATATTTAGCTATTATAAATTGTCTAAATATAATATTTGGTTATTTGATAAGTTTTTAGGCATCTTTATTATTTTTGGAACTTTTGTTTTGATTGTTCGTAGCGAAAAACCAATTTCAAAGAATATCGAAAACCGCAGTAAAGTAGAATAAAATTGTACAGCAACAAATTGACAAATAAACTTTTTTCACCATCATCAAGGGGGGAAACCTTTGAATTAAAAATCGTATAAATAAAGAATGTGAGACTTAATATTAAACTCACCTCTTGGTCAAAACATTCCGATAAAATCTCGAAGTTTTCAACATTCTTGAGTCATGGATCGATCCTGGATATCCGCAGCTTACACTAATGAACTTTCCATTACCATCACAAATACCTTGCACCAGAACTGAGTAAAAGCCTTTTTGGTTGAAATAATCAGTACTGCACTCATTTGTTTTCTTGATCCTTATGTGGCTGCCATCAATCACACCAACGCAGTTTGGGAACTTGTTCTCAAATAACTTCACTGCAGTAATAATTTCGTCATCTGTGGTGGGAAACTTTATGTACTGTGGTGTCAAAGTTTGTACGATGGCCTTCGTTGTTTTTTGAATTATTTTGCATACGGTAGGTACAGCTACACTGGCTCCAACACCTCCTTCAATTTCAGGTAAGCTGGTCTGCACAGATGGAAGTTTTTTCTGAACTCTACATCGTCCATCAAAGCCAAATCTCTTTCACACCACTCAGTGGATCTCACGCAAAGTGGACTGCTTCCTTTCCTCTCGTAATTTTTATACAATTTGGATAGCTTTTGGATTTTTTTCGACAAGACCATCCACAAGGAAATGACAGCTCAAAATTTAAAAGAAATTTATACATTCGCTGCCTTTTCGTCAGCAAAACTAAGTGCTTTGCTGTCTTGCTGAAACGAGCCATTTTGTTTATCAAAGACAGGAAATGGAAATAGATAGAGAATAACCATGGTGACAACTTCAGAGCGAGGCAAATGCTTATTGGACACGAAAATAGGTCGTGAACCATTTATACGAACACTTCGTGTCTTATGCAAGCCTCGCTCGTATAAATGGTCTAGTTCGCATCTTCTGTAAGTCGCGGCTTATGTAAGTCAAGTTGGTCTTGTATAAATGGCCCTGTTGATAACATAACATTTTTATACAAGGTATTGATTCCAGGCATTCAAAAATAGTACCATGTTACAACTCTACCATAAAAGAAGAGACTAGCACTGTTTTGTTGATATACAAGTTATAAAATTACCATCTAGACTTGTCCATTTTGTTTCTTTTTTCTCTGCCAATTGATTGTATTCCTCGAAGATTTTAAAGTCTACTTTAACTGCTTCCATTTCTCTGGTTAGAACATCAGGGCAGTCATTGGTCACAACTGCTTCAACAACCTACAATGGAATTGGAATTGATTTAGATTAACACTTTTCATCAGTTTTTATGCATCTAGCAAACAATGTAAAAACGTCTGAGGGGCAGGGCATTGATGAAGAGCGCGCGTCTTGAGCAAATTTATCAGTCCTATTATTGTCATCTTAGAATGGTAAAGCCATTGACTGTGTAAGACATTAACAGTTACGTGAACTTTAAATTTTTTTATTAAATATATAAAAACCAAAAGATGTGAAAATGTTGTACTGTGTAAAACAAAACAAAATAATATCCCCCTGGAGTGCTTGGTGTGTGCCAACCTGATGGAATAGTAGTCCCATGATTCTCAGAAACAGGTGCAATGTGTCCACCACAACAAACTGGAAGGGAATAGTAAGGAGTGGTGGCATCTTGCAGCCTTTTCTGGCAGTTGTGGTTTTGTGTCTGCACAGTCTGCTGCATTCAAGGAGGTCACGTTCAATTGGCCATTCATCAACTGAAATAAAGATTTAAATATAAGAGGGTGTTTATAGATATGTAATTATTTTTATTGTTAATTGTATCCACAGTAAATATACACAGATTCAATATTGATAACATGATATACATTTGTGAAACATAGTTTTTCTACTTACTGTCAAGATCATTGATTTGGTCTTTGGAGCAATAACACCAAATACAGAAGTATCTGGAACTGGCCCCATTAAGGCCATAAACAAGGGCCAGAAACTTCCAGTCAGAGCAACAGAACCTGTAGTCAGCACAGAAATAAATAGTTAATATGACTAATCAAACAGATCTGATGTGAATGTTGTATTTCCCTTATAACAAAAATACATCTACATGATATCTTGGCTATACAAATCAATTTACAGATATTCATTTTAAACACCACTCAACATCAAAGTGCTGGCCATCAATATCAATTCCTTCCCTTTTTATCTCTTCAATCTCTTGAAAAGTTTGCCCAAGACAATCTTTTAGCTCTTTGTAGTCTTCTTTTCCTGAAGAAATGATAATTTAATGGATTATCAGTTTACAAAATTGCTGCCTGCCTGAGACTTTGTTAAGTTCAGACTTAAATAATTTATAAACTTCATTGCATGATAAGTATAACTCCATCTATCAATCCTAAAACAACAATAGTTGCTGCTTTAAATAGGAGTTTTATGTGGATAGAGAAAACTAAACTGATGATTAAGAAAGTAGAATCTCATTACTTACCATTATATAAAGCCAGGGTGTACTGATACTCAAAAGTTTGTTTCCCTTCTGCAAGAATGTTGAAGACAGCCATTACTGTGCCAATTCTCTTGCTGGTTCTTCTGCCGTCTGCTGCAAACCTCAGCTTTATTTTGGATCCATCCTTCTTGATGGCTTCTTTGACTTTGACTTTGTTGGTGGAGGTCAAATACTGGAGAACTTCTCCGATTTTCCTTCGTGCCCCATCCGCCTTTTTTGCCTGTATCATGCAAAACACAGTAATACTGTGATAAAACAGTAATAGCGGAGCTTTTGCGAGCCGAAGGCCCGCTGCGGAGCCCCATACTCATAGAGCCTATGCCCGTCATTTTTCATGGTCATGGCTAGCGGAGTGTTTTGCGGGTATCCCTTAATTAGCAAACCGCCAAAAAATATAAGGTAATAACTTTAATTCTCCGCTAAACACAGCAAAAGAAGCAACTAAAGTGTTTGCCGAGCTGATGGCTGTGTAGCGGCACGAAAAACAAAGCCTCGCTTTGCTTTCAAAATTGCTAAGATCCCTGCCCAACGGAAACGGGTTGGCTCCTATATGCCTTTGAATAACTTGCCAAGACACCTCCATTTCAAGTGGGAAAATGTTATTGTTGTAGGAATTGTTCCTTCTTTGGATCGGGAGCCAAAAACATTAAATGAATTTCTGCAGCCAGGCATTGACGAGATGAAAGCTTTGTGGAAGGGTGTACGCTTGAAAACCAGACTAAGCTCTATTGCATAGGAAAAAATAGAGATTTTAGCCATGGTAAAACATGAGACATTCATTGGATCATCACTGGAGTTTCATTGGTAATCTAAATAAGGCTTCTAACCTTGGAACCTTAAAATTGCAATACCAACCTTGGTATATGATACTACCAACACTGGAAACTTGATCTACCAATCTTGGTATACCAAATATACATACCAATGTTGGAAAATAAACTATCCAACATTGGAAAGTTCACAAAACTCTCAACATTGTTTGATTGCTTACCAATATTGGGATACTATTGAAATACCAATGCTGCAAACAATTATTCCAGCATTGTAAAAACTCCTGACCTTGCTCACAATTAGCCATTATTGGAATAATATTTAAATACCAATGTTGGAAAATAAACTTTCAGATAAAGTCCAATGTTTGTTTTCAGGCTTACCAACATTGGTAAAAAAATAAAATTAAATGCCAGTCTTGGTAAATTCTATGACCAACATTGGTAATTTTTATAGTACAGGTTGGGAAATAATCATGAATAAAAAACAATGTAAATATAATTAGAAAACCTTTATTTTATAACTATATCTAGAGAAAAAAATTACATTAAACCTGAATGAATGAGTAGGTACAGTAAAAAACGTTAACATGAACATTATTTTTGTATGACTTAAAAAATGTTACTCAGTTTAGCTTATAAGAACAAGATGACTGTTTACTTAAGTAGAAGTAACACTCAGAACATGTCATCAGAAGCTTCATTGATGAACTATCAATATCTGACAAACAAGGTGGATTTGGAGGAGATGAAATACAAACAGGCTTACAAACACTAATTTCTGTCCTCTTCAATCGCTTGTAGTCCACCACTAAACATTTGACTTTCAAATAACCTTGTTTAAAAAGCTGTTTGGCAATTGGGAGTAGCATTGCCCTTTTACCATAGTGGTGCTTAACACCTAGTTTCTTTGCAAGTTGTATTAAATGTGTTTTGACTTCAACATCTTGAAGGCAGGTTGCATTAAATGCTACAAATGCAGCTATCTTTGCACTTTCACAGCTCATGTCTTCCAGAGAGGTAGATGGGGACTCTTCATGGTCTGTATCTGAATCTGTGTTTGTCAAGATGTAAAATTTGAAAGGTTTTGTAAGCAAATATTCGAAACCCTGAGTATGTTATTTGTGTACTATTTTCTTCAAAATTTAATTGGCATGGAGGTTTCTTTCTAATAGTCTATTTCACTGAAATTTTGTCCAACTTAAAATTTCCTCTATTTCAACTGTTGGAAATTTTGTATAAAGTTTTTACTTTTTGAAACTCACCAGAACTGTCCTGGCAGCTGGTTGGAGTAGCAAGTTGTGGAGAAACCTTAGCCCTCTTGGCAGGCTCGTGTTCAACCTATAATGATGAAGAAATTTACAATGATTATTTTTAAATAATTATTGGTTTGCCTCTGCCTTGTACGTGTACATGTTCATTGTAATTGTTGTACTGGTTTTCAATTAACTTCATACCAATATAGCTGCTATTCGAAATCTTTGTGCTGGATTATATCCAGCTTTATCATGGATATGATGCAGCTCCACACAGGAAACATATGTGACCCTCCATATGACTTTAAAGCTAAAGGAGAACACACTTGTTTTGTTTTTCAAGGCTTAACACGCTAAATCTTTTGTTTCTCTTAGTGTGCGATCGATGTCACGCTTAGTGTGCGATCGACAGCACGCTTAGAGTATCACCAATATGCGAGCCAGCGAGCCAGCGAGCCAGCGAGTCATGCGAGCCATGGTTGCGAGCCATGCGAGCCATGGTTGCAAGCCACGTTAAATGACGCCTTGGAGGTGAAAAACAAAAAGCTATGCGAGATCGGCGAAGAAGGAACAGACAAGCTATTTATTACGAGCGACGACAAAAGCACGCTAACCCTCGAATACATGACGAAATCATATAGGATGTAACGCAACCGTAACGTGACAAATTAATAGTTTCATGATTTCCCGCAGACGAGACCCTGCTTCAATTTTTGACTTGACAAAGCAAAACGAACGGCAAGGTTTCCTCGTTGCTGCTAGCGTGAAATTCATTTACTTTCCATGATAAATCTGAGGTTTTGCAACGGCACATTTCAGTTTATAGCCACACTCGCGCGGACCACGCGGACGTTAGTAAAACTGCACGTGCTCACAACACAACACAACAGGTAAAGTATAAAAGTATAAATTTCTGATAGCACGCAGCTCTCAAAGACCTCTATTTCCATTGGCCTTGTAAAAGACAGCTGCTATTGTTTTTAGAGATAGGCGCATTCATCCATTGTTTTGCCTACATGTCCTTAGATCATTATGAAACCCATTAAAATACTCTAGCTACAATAGTTTAAACACTTACCTGTTGCTTTTGATGATTGACTGACATCACCTTTGGGTCGTAGAAGCATGTAATGGTCACCACTGTATGCCAAGTAGAGTTTTGAACCTGACTGGCCAGATGGATTACTCACTATCTGCATTCTCTAAACAGAAATAATCACAAGGCCAAAATTAATGATTTCGGAATAGGAAAAAATAATACACAATGTTTACTCCTTCTCATTCAAATTAGGGGCCGTTGGCATATTTCACTCGTTCCACACTTAACATCATGAACTAGCCATTTAAGTCAGACCCCCCTTCATCCCCCCCCTTCATCCCCCCCCTTCATCCCCCCCTTCATCCCCCCCCTTCATCCCCCCCCTTCATCCCCCCCTTCATCCCCCCCTTCATCCCCCCCTTCATCCCCCCTTCATCCCCCCCTTCATCCCCCCCCTTCATCCCCCCCTTCATCCCCCCCTTCATCCCCCCCCTTCATCCCCCCCTTCATCCCCCCCTTCATCCCCCCCCTTCATCCCCCCTTCATCCCCCCCTTCATCCCCCCCCCTTCATCCCCCCTTCATCCCCCCCCCTTCATCCCCCCCTTCATCCCCCCCTTCATCCCCCCCTTCATCCCCCCCCTTCATCCCCCCCTTCATCCCCCCCCTTCATCCCCCCCCTTCATCCCCCCCCTTCATCCCCCCCCTTCATCCCCCCCTTCATCCCCCCCTTCATCCCCCCCCTTCATCCCCCCCTTCATCCCCCCCCCTTCATCCCCCCCCTTCATCCCCCCCTTACCATCTACTTGGAATTTTGCTGTCCCAAAAGTCACTGCATTCCAGTAACTACTACTGACATGTGATTAATATGTGAAGATTAGATATGAACAGTACCATTCGCAATTTACTGCTTTTAAAATATATAGAAAACTTTTTATAAATGGAATGAATTATGTTTTCTCAACATGATGTAAATGTTATTAAAATGGATCAGTCTGCTTTTGGTCAAAAATGCCCTGCACTAACCTTACACCCCTCCCCACAGCCATCATGGTTATGTCCATGTTTCAATTTTAACAGGTTATAAAATAGCTTAATTGAAATAGGAGTAAACGTGAATATTCGCCAGATGATGCGCGACACTTGTTTAAAAAGAAATATGTTAAGAACGTGAAAAAAAGTAACAAAAAAAGAAAAATTGTAAAAAGTGTCATAGTGATCGAGTTCAACAGGCGTTTCGGGCAGAGCACTGATGAAGGACACTTGATGACACTTTTTACAATTTTTCATTTACTTTTACTTTTTTTCTTCTCACGTTTTTAACTTATTTTATAAAATAGCTTACCCCTTCCCAATCAATGATGCGGATCTCCATTGCAAATAAAGCAGCTGCTGACAAAATGACAATATGCGTTGTCATTTCATTCCTTAAAGCCTCCACGGCTAGACGCCATGATGACGGCCTCTTCCCAAGCAATGGGAAGTCTGCATCAGATAAATAAAGGAATAAATCCTTCTCCTCGACTTAACCATCCTATAATAAAATTTATTAAAAACATAAAAATATGCAAGATAATTTATTCAGCTTGCAGTGATTGTAATAACTAATTGTAAAGGTGGCTCAGTCATATTACTTTAGACATTTCTTATTCTTGACAGGGAAATTTTAATATAATCGAAAGGCTTGATGAAAAAACTATGCTTAGTGGAGCTAATGGCCTTGAAATCTAAATTTCACTATATTTTGGCATAGAAACGAGAAGAAAGTTAAAAGGCGAATATAAGCATGTTAGAAGGCGAATAAAATAAACATGTTAGAAGGCAAATAAAGATAAAATGAAAAATCATCAATCTGTGTTCGTTTTTGACGCAAAAGGTGTTTTTGTTAGCTCATTGGCGTTTTACTGTAATCTCACCTTGCTCGTGCAGGACATAACTTGGTTGGACATCATGTAAGATTCCACCATTTGAACAACATCGTCTTCTGCAAGGCTCACATGCCTTGCCACACAACGATAAAAACAACGATTATTCGTCGATGGTGGATCGTAATGGAGTATCAAATCTCTTTTGCTGCATTGCAGCAGACTTTGCAGTCGTCTATTTGCCATCTATTTGATATGTAAATGATATGCTTTTGAATTAGAATGATCATAAATAAAACATTAAATCATTTAAAAAAATTAATGAAAATCACTCACCTTTAAACCGACAAACGCCGGTTGGAGGATGTTGAATGATAAACGCGGATTGAAGCAAGGAGATCAAAAAATTCTTTGATACACTGAAAGCACGTTCGTACGGACAGTGAACAGTGAAGAAGGGGAACAACAGGACTGGGAACGAGTATTTCGCGTGCCTCGCACGAATGCCTCGCACGAATGCCTCGCATGACTCGCTGGCTCGCAGTCATGGCTCGCATGACTCGCTGGCTCGCTGGCTCGCATATTGTGCATCCCCGCACGCTGCCATGCGCCTATTTTTACGACAACTACAACAAACTTCAAAGAGTTTAATTTTTTTTCTGCTACCAAACTTTCCCTACCGTCTTTAATTTCGTTTATATATTTTTTTTCCATTCAAGATTTGTTTTAACAATAAGTAAACATGAAGTGCAGAAAGACTTTTACACATGAATTTTGCGTGACTACTACACTTGGGACTCCGGGCCGCTTGTTTACATTTCGCGAGCGAGCAGCGAAAAAGGAATTAATGTTTCGCAGTCTCATAAAATAAATCATGTTTATCGTTCCCTTGTCTTGAAGTCAAAACCTTGCTCGATTCAAATAAATGGTAAAACGAGCGTGACTATAACTTTGTCTTCTCGTGGACTGCTGGCGTCAGTAGTCTACGAATTACCGCCAGTCTGTCTGTTCAGCCATTCACCGCGAGCCGTTCGAAAGAATTATTTTGCCGTTCAATAATGAACGTATCAGTGAAAGCGACTCTTCGTAGACTGTTTATAATTATGGATTATTGGACAGAACCTACAAAACTTCGTTGCTTAAATTATAAAACGCACCATTCTCTGTTTACTTTGGAATCCTTGTGATCGATCGTTTATATCCGGGCTAATCATTTTCAAAAGATTCCGAACGGTTTATGTTCAACTGTTTACACGTAAGCTCACGAGTTTAAGCTTTCCGTTTATCGATTTTATTTAACCGTTTAACGTTTGTTGTGTCATTTCGCACGCTAAGTGTGTTGTATCACCTCCTCACCACCTCGGGTTCTTTTGTAAATGGATAAATTAAGTGATTTGGATGGTCACCTTAGGTTCTACATAAAATGCAGCTTAATTAAGAAAAATAATCACCTTAGGTCGGACAGTGCACTGCCAGTCTGTTGAATTGCCATGGCCCCGCTTTATGTTGTAAGAGTAGCCATGGTTGTCGGTCAACTTGTTCCTTCCACGTTTGGTGGAGTCTTGTACTATCTCAAAGGTCAACTGGAAGCTGCTGTTGTCTGCTGGTCCAGGCTGCGGCTCAAGGATGGGTGACTCGAACATGGAGGACTGTTCCACTGGAGGAGGTGACTCTAACATGGAGGGCTGTTCAATTGGAGATGGAGGATCATATATGGTTGACATCTCTGGCAAGTTGTTAGTGGTATGCTGTGGAGACTCCAAAAAGGTGCTGTGGAATGTTGGTGGCGGGAGGCAGGTTGGTTCAGTACAGTACAATTGTAGCAGGTCCAATCGATTCCTTCTCCTGTTGCACGGCAGCTCGGTATTCTTCGTGAGAAATACCGGTGTTGCAGGTCCTATGACACCACAGCTGGCACCCATTGCACTGGCAACCTCCTGACACACTCATGACATACAAGGCAGTTATCCATTTCAATTAACGTTGATAGCTTGACCCTGTATCTGGTGTAACCCAAAGGTTTTATGATTCTACTACCTGCTGAACTGCTTTTATACCCACCAGAGGATCGAAATGTTAACTTGAAGCTTGTTTTTTTACAATAGAGCCACGCGAAAGACAAATTTATTCTATTGATTTTGTAATTATCCACTATAATTAGAGTTGTTCATAAGTTGAACACAATGACACAGCCCATCTATTCATTAACAAATAAACGTAATTTAGCTTGCAGTAACAGAATGAAGTTTTTTATGCTATACTAAAGCGAGTAAAAATGGTAGTCCCCTTTCAATAAAGACAACCTTCAACCTTGAATCTATGTCTTATTGGGGCTACCGGATGTGTTGTAAAGATTATTATTATTGCTCACTAGTCAAAGACAATGACACCACGAGTCTTTGACGTTAACAAATAAACAAAATTTAAAAACAGTTTGAGATAGTGTTTTAAGTCTTTTGTTATAGTAGTCCCCTTTTAATAAAATAAACTTCATTCTTCTTGTGAATCAATGTTTTATCAGAGCGCCCGGTCGAGTTGTAGTGCTTATCAATATCCGTGCCGTTTTTGTCTTCTAAAGAACAAAATCGCGCCGATTCAGTTCGATTGTTTCAATTAACTTCGGTAATCGAACTCACCACGCTTAATCAAACTTCGATGTTTGATTTATTTTCTGTTTGATCTATTGACTACTATGTGCTACAGTCATGCGGATTGGGTCATTGTACACGTCACTTAGTTTCATAAACATGGGGGATTGGGCCACGGTTTGATTACATCAAGTCGTCACTTAACTTCAAAGGCAGTCATAAGGTTAATAGAAGTTGAACAGGTAAGGTATTTCGTATAAAAAATTATGTAGATGAAACAGTTGGTAGTGAACTTGTTATGTGGATGCGGAGGCGAACTCATTAAAGTGGGGGTGAACGGGTGTGGGGCGAACTCTCAATGGGGTGAAACCACCGGTTACCAGTAGTACTTTATCCACTGGGACAGACTCAATGTTGGCGTCACTGTCAGTGACGAGGGGCGTTTGTTGAGTGACCGAAAATTCTGTGATTTCTTTAAGAACTGGAAACTCCTTGGACCAAAATTTGTACGCTGAACCTTGAAACATCATTATGCCTGTGGTCAGGTAAATGTGAATTGTAATCAGCAAATTACCATGTTCCTTAGGATTCTTGTCACAATGCGAGGACGCCATTGTGGATCTGTGATTAATTGTTGAGATCTTGATCTCGATTTCTTGAAAATTGACTGATTTATGATCCTTGTGGTCGATCCATTCAATGAGAAAGTCAGCACTGTCTTTAAGAGTTTCATAATAATGGTGTTGAAACGTCTTGACCCAGTGTGGAATACGTTTTTCCGAGGTTATAAAAGATGCGCATTTCGAAGCGGCTCTGTATAAATCAAATTTCACTGATCTCTGTTTACTGGTTCGCTCTTTAAATTTCTTGATAAGGTGCTTGGTCTGAATCTCCTCCATTAAAGAGATATCTACTGCTCAAAAAGTGAGTAGATAAGAAGAAAATTGCAAAAACTACACAGAGACTGGTGGAGCACATCCACATGCTGCCATCACGTTGAACACAAAACCTCGTGTTTCATGTTCCTGGGGAAATTTTGCTGTGATGTTACTTTGTTTGAATTTTTTTGCGAAAGCTTGGTAAATGAAGAAGCTTAAGAACGAAACAGCGAAATTGGCCCTAAAACAGGTCTTTAAAGCTTTGAAAACAACATTTACATGTTTTAAGCTATAATATTCATATGATTTTTAGCTAGGACGCATTCAGTTAAAATGTAAGCTATAATCATATGTATCATTGATCGACTTTGTTGCCAACGTATCAAAATACGGCATAAGTCTTTGAACAGTTCAAGGAATGTTTAAGTCAGCTTGTCTCGCCTTTTCCTTGTTGTAAGCAGCAGAAATACAAGGATTCTTACATAGATATCTCACAAAAACCATGGCTTGCTTGACATTACAGCATTTGATATTCGCAAAATGTTGTTACAGACGTTTCGTTATTTACACAGTGTACTCGCATAAAAATATCCGATGACTTCCAATCCAAATGTCGCAGACATAAATGTACGAGAAAACATTAAGGACAGAAAAATATAGTCACATCTTGCCGTCCATTTAGTTGTATTAAGTGATACAAAAGAAACCATCACTTGTAAATAACAAGAGGTCAGTGAAAGGCCATAAAATAATTGGTTGCGTTACCTAGTCACGTTCACATGCACTCCCAGTGGACCGGGGAGCGAAAAAAGCCAATAATGCGGGCCGCATGAGGAAGGCTTAATTGCATTTGACTCCCACAACCCCTGAACCAAACGGAAAATAAAGGCCTAAACTGAAAGAACTGATTCAATACTACAAACTTGTCATTTTTCCCGTGAGTACCCCTGTCCGTCGCCACCATTGCCCTGCTAGATGTGTACTTTCTAACTTTCATTTGTGAGGGTTGAAGAAGTTGAAAACATCATCAGTAAAGTAATGATGAAAAAAAAAGGGGCTTGAGACAGTAAATATAAACTGAAAGAAGGGTAGGGGGAATCCCAGAATAAATGTTTTGAAGCCTTTGGTGACATGTGAACGTGAAACCTCCCAAAGTAAAAAGCCATTAGTGTCACTTTGATTAGGTAATTACACCATGTACAGAGTTCACACAGAAGCTTTGGAATAAATGTGGTTACTTGCAGAGAATCAAACCGTTCTACGTTCAAAATAGATAGAGATCACTACGGTCTCAGAGCTAGTGGGAGAACTAGGTCACGTGTACCAATAGTCAAAATTGGTCGCTGAAATATGGAGTGTTTACTCAAGAAGAAATGAATTTCCGAGGAGTGTGTGAAATAAAATAAGGCACGAGGTAAGCTCCAAAGTTCTGTGAACCTTGCAATGGGCTGGTACTGATTGAAACGCTTGCCCGCCTGTCACGAAAACCCTTAAAAAACCCAGTGGGAAAAAATAAGGGAACATGTACTCCCAGAAAAAATGCAGGCTCACCACCCCTAGAGCTCGGGGCAATCACGTACCACAAGATACGAAAATATGCCTAGTTGCTGTAAGAAAACGGTAGAAAAACAAGGTCCGTGCAGGATCCAAGGCAAGGTGACCACTTCTGACTGTTGATGGACAGCTACATCTTGTTGGCATGGTCAGTGTTGCAAACTAATTTTCAGCTTGTATGTGCCAGCCAGTGACACAGTGCTGTTGGAAGATGTCCACCGGACAACAAGGACCAGACTTTTCGAATTGTAGGCTCCATGGGCAGATTTTTGAATGGCAGACATTTGCAAACAAAAAATAGTATTAGACACTGTGAGATAACAGGGACATGTAAACGAAAAAACGACGAATAAATGAGGTTAATGGAAGTCACAGGTGAAATAATGGTTGGCTGCGATTTCTTTTCTGTTTTGGATCCAGCAATCTCCCCCGACACTTATGACCGCCCGTTTATGTTCGCCGTTGTTGCTGTTATCAGCGATTAAAATATAGATGGCTGCGTCATGGTATTCCTTGGTTTGCTTTATTGTTGCAAGGGTCTCACGACAGTGTAAGTTTATGTGTTGTTTTTCTAGGATTGTTCAGATTTATTGGAGATCGAGTAAGCATATGTTTTAATCACGTCATCGTTTTAACAGCTGTGCTGCTATCTTGTCCTCTCTCTGTGTCAAATATTCAATGTTATTCGCTAATGACTTCAGTCGAATTTTTCGCAATTTCCGCATATATGCAAACCGGAATACGTCGCTGTAAGTAACGCAGCTGTCACGCTTAGCCTGTTTCTTTTGTATCACAACAAAGCAACAAGCAAAATGTTTTAGAGTTGATTGCACTCTCAAGTGGCAGCTAAGTATGAACAAATAGATTTTGGCAGGGCATAAATCGACATCATACTGCTTCTTTAGCCGTTAAATGGGGAAAAATTGAAAAGAGACATAACAACAGACAAAATTAAAACATATAAAAGACACAGGACCTGGCTTTCGAGGAAATGGACCATGTCATCGTGAAGAGCTGGAACGGGACTTTGGGCGGTGATCCAGAATGGTTTTAAGGAGCTGGCGGGATCCTCGGGGATGGTTGTCATTGTGTTTTCTGCTTGGGTTGTGCGAATCCGTTTTGGGGCAGAGTCAGCTGATTAAGCAGCACTGCGTGTTCGAGGCTGCGAGTTAGGCACTTTTAAGCGATCGAGGAGTACGGCTTGCTTCCCAGTAGAAATGAGGCCTTGCTCGTTACATACATTCCTCAACTCGAAGACTCTCAGGAGGGCTAAAACGTTTTTTGGCGGGATATGTGCTTGTCTGGTTGTGTAAGGCCTAGTTTATACGTCAAATTTAATTCAGACGAATTTAATTCACATTAAATTCGTCGTTTAGTCGACGTAAAGTGCTGTCCGATTTAGACGACAAATTTAATCCTGCCTGCTCAGGTGGACTTAAGGTGATTCCTCAGAAATAAGAGTTGTCGAACGATTTTTTTAAAATTTTCCCTAACAGCTCCCTACCATAAGTTGTTTCGAAAAATTCAATAAGAAAGATAGGTCACCGTGCTCGGTAAAGAGATATGATGGACCAATGTTGCCCCATTTATGCCTGTAGCAATACCGATCACGCACGTCATTATTTGATCGGTTCATGTTTCTTTTCCCGGTAACCCGTGAAAGCAAAGTTTACAATTCTTCAAAAAAACTTGATAGGTTAAAGTCTCCACCATATGGGAACACTTTGAAATAAAAGTTATAAAAAAGTCACACATCTTCAAATGACACGGACTCAAAACGTTCCTCGCGTCCATGTTTTCAAGGTCATCAATTTGCTCCCACGAGTAACTGATTTGAGAACGTTTTTAGCGATATCTTTTTTTCCTGTCGAGGAATTTTTTTTTAACTTAAAAAGCATTAATTTAACATCAAAATGATGCAATAAAAAATATAGGTCACCATGCTCGTTAGAGAGAAAAAGACAGTCGTATTTTCTAACGAGCTTGCAGGCCTTGCAGGCGCTTACACTGTCGTTTGATTTTCTTTTCCTCTCTAGATCTTGAAACAAAATTTCAGTTCTTTTTTTCACTGATGATTTTATGAAGCGCCCATTTTTATGCCTGGTGAGGTTTCCGGCCAAAAAAGCAGCCATGTTTTAATGCTACCGATGTTGCGAATTACGTGTGTTATGCGCAGTACAGGATGCGCAGTGCAATACTGAGGAATCACCTTAAGTGTTTTTGACCAGCAGCCGCAAGTAAACATGGCGAGGTTTACTAAGGCGTTGTTGCTGGCTATAATATCGAGGGAAAGGCAAAGGAGAATATACCTGCCAAGTCTCATGCCTGTGAGTCCAAATCTCCGATCTCACGCCTGTTAGTTTTGAAACGCCGCTTGTTCTATCAACTTCCCACGAACTTCCTTTTGATTTATATTTAGTTATTATTCAAGCCAAATACGTGATCTAAAATAAGGTTTCAGTAGAATCGTGATTTCCTGATAAGTTTATCATAGTTCTAGAATTTTGCTGCTAGGAAATAGGTTTTATCGTGGGTGAAACATTTTTACAACGCCCTAGTTTTTTCACGTATCATAGCCGATAAAAGACGACGCGCAACGCTAGTTAGTTAGAGAAGTTAGTAGAAGCTGCACCGCTACTTTGCTACGATCAGAAGGATCCAAGTTACCGCTATCTCAAGAGTCTTTTGCTATCTTTTGGTGCGAGTCGTCAACCAAAGTACGTAAGTCTTTCTATTATTGTTGTTAATTAAGTCGCAGAATTATTAGTCGTTTCTCTGTCACGAGAAGAAGCTTTCATTTATTTATAAGTCTGTAATGGATTATTTCTCGAGTTTTATCGTTACTAGTGTCATTGTCAAGCAATCTTGTCAACCAGTTGTCTATTGTTTTTACCAAATTATAATTGCTTTATGCTCGTTTAGTTATTTTGTTCAGCACAAGATTGTTGTTTATATCTTCGCTTGATGTTGTCTTTACGACACTAGTTGTTATCAACTTAGTCTATTAGTTTCAAGTATCAATTAACACGTCTGTTCAATTTACGTTATGAGCTCGCTACTTTTTATTGTTGTTTTATCTAAGTTAGATTGTATTTTAATTATCGTATTTCAGTTCGAACCTGCTACTACTACTACTACTACTATTACATCTACTGTATCTACTACTTCTACGTCGCTACTAGAATCGACCAACTTTGGTCTTCACTATTTCATGTCAAACGCTACCGATTGTGATCTAGACCTGTGAACTTTGATCTGTCATTAAATCTGTTTAAACCTATCAAGTGGAGTTCGAATATTGCCATCTCGCACCGCGCTACCCCTGTAGTTGTTGAAGATTTAAGTAAGCCGCAACCTCTAGAATCTTGACAATTACAACGCCTACTCACGCATATGGAGCAATTTCTCACGCTTCACTTACAGATTTGAGCTATCAGCCTTAACTGATCGCATGATCCAATTAAAAATGTAGTTACGTTCATGAAAATATGGCACTTTTTTGTAGGTTTTTATCGTTCTGAACATTACAATTTCAGCTGGATGTTATTAAACGGACTCTGGGAAACTTCCGAATTCTTCGGAACATCTTCGGACAACGTCGGACATCTTTGGAACAGATCGGGTTGGCTTCGGAAATCCTGGCACTCCCACGAAAAAATTCTCACGCCTATCACTCGTAAAAAGTTGCAACAACTGGTCATGATAAGGAAAAGGCTTCTTGCCCGAGTTTGTTTACTGCTATGTTTGTTGTTGCAGTCAGTTGAAGATGAAAGTGTACGTTTTCGTAGTTGTCGTCGTTTGTCCAGAAATTCAGGATGGTGGGAAGTAGTCTGAGCAACATACAGTGAAGCAAGGTTCAAGAAGACCTTTCGAGTAACAAGAAAAACATTTGACTTCATTTTGAAGCGGATTCGAGCTGACATCGAGAAAAACACAGTCACAGAGCTCCCGGTATCACCTTAATACACGCTAAGCAATTTGCCTTTACAGGCTTGGTAGAGGTGATTACTTAATATACCATTGCCGAATTGTTTGGTCTCGGTGTTACAACCGTTCACAACATAGTCAAAGAGGTATGTGAAGCAATTATCAAAAATTTGTTGAAAGTGTCAGTGCAAGAACATTAATATTTCCCCTCTACTATCCAGAATTTTAATGACAAAATGGTTGATATGGAAACGCTTTGGCAGTTCCCTTGTAGTTGGGGGGCAATCGATGGATGCCACATTTCTATTCAGTGCCCCCCAGGGGGACCAAATGCCTGCAAGGGGTATCATAACTTCTATTGTCATGATGGCAATTGTCGATGCAAAGGATCGCTTTATTTGGGCAAGTGTTGGTTTCCCTGGAAACTCGCATGATTCTGTAATTTTGCAGTCAACTGCATTATGGCATGAGATTACTGAAAACAATGTTATACCTTCGATGGCAAAAACAAATGATTTTAGGTGATCCAGCTTTTTCAGTTAGAATTTGGCTTATGAAACCCTATACTCATGCCAATCTAACACCTGAAAAGGCTAATTTTACGAGGATAATTTTTTTTAATTTTTTAATAATTTTTTAAGAGGCTAATTTTATCTTTTTTAATTTTAAAAACCTACGCTTTTGTTTTCCTCTCATCCAATTGTAGTTTCGTTACTTTCAGCAACCGAGCCCTCGAATCGGACACATACACTCTTTCCACAGCTTATACACACATGTTTAGTTTCTCTTTTACACATTGTGCAGCTGGAAGGCAAAGTTTTCCTCCAGAGAGCCATTTTTAATTTTACTCGACTAAACATGGGAAAAGAATCAAAATGGCGCGAACTTGTGCTCTCGCGCATTGAAGGAAACCGGTGCCACGATAGGCTGCCGGCTCAAAATTTTAACGTTATAATAATTTACTTGGCATTAACATAATGTATGCATTCAATTCAATGCGTCGTTAGCGCGACGTCTGAAACGAGACGCTCTACAGACGTTTAATCCGTCTGGTCAAGACGGATAAAACATCTTGGACGAATTTAATTCTTCAGACGAATTTAATTCATTTTATACGTCGGGGAATCGTCGAATTTAATTGCATGGGAGGCTTTGAATTAAAAACGTCTGAATTAAATTCGACGATTGCGCGACGTATAAACAGGGCCTAATCCGCTGAATCCGGTGCGAGTGTTTTCCTTCGCTGTGCGCGTCGAGTTGGCGGAGAGATTAATCGCCTTCTTGCAGCTTCTTGGCACGCAATATTGAATACAATAACTCGGTGTCCGATCAGTCGTTTTTGAGTTCTTGAAGGAGTCAGCGTGAAGATTTGTTGGCACGATTTAGGAACTTGTGACTAAACGAGCACGAGGAATACAAGAATGAACGAGCATGCTCCGATCATGCCAAGAGATGACAGCACTAAAATTTCATTGGATGAGAGACACCACGTGGGGTGTGACTGGTTGTGTCACGCAAACCGGAAGGCATGTACGCCCCAGCCTTAACCGCGCGATACAAGAGTTGTTAATTAACTATAATTTATTGCAGTGCTCCAATAAATTAGGATAAATATTGATTTAGTTTAATTAAGAGCAGGGAGACTTAAACACATGGCTATGTATAACCCTAGGTTTATATCTTTCTTAGTTAAGCAAAAAAGTTGAAAATGCTATAATATATAATAGATTTGTTGATGTATATAATTAGAAACTGCAATTTTTTTAAGAATTGTATTCTGTTAATAATAAGCTGATTTATATTTGAAGAATACATAAGTACCTGACAAAGTTCTCATGATATCATGACCTTTCCCTAGGTCAACAGAGGTCATCTCTAGGTTCTCCTAAAGAAAAAATTGGAAAGGGATAAAGATTTTTTTAATTTTGTCACTCTTTATTTCATAATAGAGTGATTTCACAAACCTCGATTCTTATAATTATGCTAATGAGAATCGTTATATGCTAATGTGAAGAACAATAGAGAACGCACGCACCAAAGTACACCATTGTTTCAAGTTCTAAACTGTGCACGCGCTGGTGTGTAATAACTGAATGGTTCGGACAAACAACCGCAACAATGAAATGTGTTTGAACTATTTTTTATTGAACAGAAACGATAACTACTGAAAATCAAGCAGGTCTCTCTTAACAATCCTGATATCGCGGCAAAATGTTCACAATTCCATAACAAGACCTAATAAATAACTGACCATACGGAAAAAACGTGCGCAAATAGGAACACATTTCTTTTCAAAAACCAGGCAAACGTAAACAGTTAAAAACAACTAAGTTTCACATTAAAATATCGATCCGGATATTGGCTTGATGCCCATCTTGAACAAATCAGATGCTTTGTCCTGTTAATATTTGTCCCTTTCGTTATTTATTGGCCTTATCTAAATAGGAATCTACTTTAGCAAGCAATTCGTTCACACCAGCCATCCTGTCCATGGCTTTGTAGCACATTTTTTTGTGCACAAGTAGTGCCTGTTTTGCGTGGTCGATCTTTCTTTTTTTGTCCTTTTTCTCTTCACGTCCGCCATCTTCTCCCCCACTCTCCGATGACGAAGCGACAAATTCGTTGTCGAGCTTCCTTTTGACAGCTTCTGCTTTTCGTTGACTTGGCATCAACTGCGTGGAGTAGGTTGTTTGCTTGGCTATTAACGCAGGAGTTTCGTCTATGCCTGTCGATGTAGCAGGTTGAGGCAAGCGCAAAGCGTTCTTAATTATGTTTCTCATTCTCGCCGTTAAACGCTCTGTTGTTTGGTCGAGATACATATTGACAATGTGGTCAGGCAATCCCGCCTCCAATACTCTCTGTTTCACAAACTGCAGCACTTCCTTCCAGTCCTTGTCGTGGCATGTATTGTAACATTGTACAATAAATCTTCTTTCAGGTTCTCCGATAGTAACACGTTTCCTTTGAGCACCTGTACGCAGCATAAATGGAAAGAAATACATTAAAAAAGTGGTTCGGCGAAAAAAAAACACTCTCAAGGTTTTTAGTTGTGAGCATTTCGCAAACTTTATAAACCACTGCTTGCTGCTGGATTATTTTACCTGTATCATGGGTATTTGGTCGCACCACTTCGTCTTGTCCTGCATCCCACAGCCGCCATAAATTGGACATTTTGAGCAGAGATGTTTAAGCTTCTCAGAAAAGAGGACGAGTTGTATTCTCAGAGTGTGCACGATTTTTTTTGTTCATGTGCATGTGCAAAATATGTAAAGTCCATTGTCATATGAAGACTGTTTCAAAACGGCAAACAATAGAGCGTTTTCACTCACGTGACCTTCAGTCCTGTGGGACTCAAATGACAAAGGCCATGGCAGCCATGTTGGTGTTCCTAACAAAATTCTTTTTTGTGGGAACACCAATATGGCGGCTCTATAGTTAATTTAATGTTGAGCAACTCTGCAATTAGGTTGACCTCGAAATGTTGTAAATTGACATGGATGAACAAGAGGTACAAGCCATGCTTTTAAATATTTTGGCTTTCATGTTGCTTCTAATAACTTTGCAGTCTCCACTAGATGACGGCGCCTTTCCTTTGCAGCAGCGTTTATTTCCGAATTTTCGTGGATGCGCTTTTCATGGTCGTGACGTGTTCACCCTCATATCATGACAGGCTTGGTTGTTTTGGAGAAACACTGGTGAAACACCGGGCTCGTTCTTGAGACTAGCTGTGGATCTTTTACCGTCCCTTTCCCGTTTAACAGTACATGGACAACGTCGCATTTCCCAACGTCGCCAGAAAATAAGCTTAATTAACCAAGTTCTACTGGTGATTATGTGGTTAAGGAAATATCCTCATGAGGATACTCTCTCTCTTTGGTTTGACATTGATCCGTCGTCTGTTGTTCGCATTGTGTACAAAATTCTTCCAGAACTTTGGCGCTACTTTCAAAATCAAATTAGTTGGCCCAATCTCCACGAATGGACAAATCTTATGGGAAATTGGGAAGAATTTCCTAATGCAGTTGGTGCAATAGATTCCACTCCCCATGAGATTTATCGACCCCTAACTGAGCCACAGCGGCCATTCTATAGTGGCCATCGGCATTATCACTGTATGAACACACAACTCGTAATGGACAATGAAGGACATATTCGCTTTGTTCAGGCTGGATTCTTAGGAAGTACACACGATGCCATTTCCTTTAGACTAATGGAACCTATTGGCCCAGGGCGCAACTTGGATCTCCCGCCTAATGCTAAGCTCTTGGCTGATAAGGCTTATCCCGACAGCGGGTCATTAATGACACCCATCAGGGCTAACCAGATGGCTTTATTAAACAACAGGGAGAGAAGGATGCTGTCAAAGAGGAGAGTAAAAGTTGAGCACGTTTTTAAAGACATGAAAACGTACAAGGCTATAGGCCAGATTTGGCGACACCCACGCTGGCTCATGCCTGTTTTCGTGGAGTTGGTTGCTTTTTTATCTGAAAGACGAGTGAGACTTTTTGAAATAGTTTAGAAAATACGTAGAGAGGCCATGGGCTGTGGAATAATTACTTTTTTGGTCAAAACATTGTTGTAGTACTCAGCCTTTTTATTACCTGTTTATTGGCCTTTATTTACGCATTGAAATTTTGAATGTTTTACCTGTTTTTTTTTGAAAAAATTCCTGTTTGCGCACATTTTTCCGTATGTCAGTTATTTATTAGGTCTTGTTTATATGGAATTGTGAACATCTCGTTTTACAATGTCATAGCTATGTTTTTGCGGCGATATCAGGATTATTAAGAAAGACCTGGGGTCAATTTAATAAAACGTTTACACTTGTAATCTACAAGTCGGACCATTGTATTTACAAGCGCAGACGAAAACGAGTTTAATAAACAACGTTACAAGTCCAAGTTACAAGTGTCCGACTTGTAATTACAGGTGTAGTGCTACACGTGTAAAATATGGTGAGTATCAAATTTAATAAAACTTTTACAAGTGTCTGACTTGTATTTTTACAAGAGTCCAACTTGTAAATCACAAGTGCAAATTACAAGTCGCATGTCACTTGTAAACATTGAGTGCGACTCTTGTAAAGGGAATTACAGTGTCGAAATATGTCGTCTTCTAGTGAAGAACTCGATCAATTAATAAGACGTCGGATTATACGACAACCAAGGATTTTTGAGGAAAGACGGCTGCTATACATCGAAAATCTAAGGGAATTTTGTGAGAAGTTTTGTCTCCCCGTGAACGCCTTCGCCCATCTTTTGGAGTTAATAGGCCCACGATTGGAACACAGAACGAGACGCAACAGAGCGCTGACGGCAAGACAGCAACTTTTGGTATTCCTTCACTTCCTAGGGACAAATTCATTCTATCACGTAATGCATTCTTGCCACGGTATGTCCACATCAACAGTTTGGCACATCATTCAACGCGTTGTCCCTGCAATACTTAGCTTTAAGCGAGAGTTCATACGATGGCCTGACCAACCTCTTAATCAAATCACCGCTAAATTCAGAGACATAGCAGGTTTTCCCTGTGTCGCGGGATGCCTTGATAGAACTCATGTCCTTGTGAACCCACCTCGTAATGACGAAGAGGCTTATGTCAACCGCCATCATACCAAATCCCTCAATGTTGCCATGGTAGCAGGCCCAGATTACGCTATCTACTTCTGTAGCAGTCGCTGCCCTGGAAGGTGGCATGATTCCCGAGTGATCAAGGAAAGCACTCTGTGGACAGCCTTTGAGCTTCAGGGGCACAGACCATTCCCAGAAGCAGTTATCCTAGGTGACTCTGCCTATGCCTGCAACGACTGGTTAATCCCCCCTTTCAGAGGAGACGTAGAAGGGGCTCGGCTTAGGTTTAATGTTGCACATAAGAAAACACGATGCTCTATCGAAAGGGCATACGGCGTGCTGAAGAAAAGATTATACGCTTTACAGACGGGAATGAGAGTGAGGAACATGAAGAGAGCTGCCGAGCTTGTTCAATGTGTAGTCATACTGCACAACCTCTGCATTTTATTTAGCGATAGGGGTGATGATCTGCTTGACGACGAAGATCTCGGCATGGTCGATGACGAATTAGATGTTGACCATGGAGAAGAACGAGAGAACAGACAGCAGCAGCTGTTACAGCACTTCCTCTAAGTGTGAGGAGTGATACAAATGACACTTCAAAAGTGCAAGTGTTTCACTTTGTCAAAGTAAAACTGTCAACAAACAAAATATGTCCTGTTCAGTTATGGGTTGCCTACAAGTGCCAAATTAACATATCATTTTATTGTGAGACAGTGACTATATTTGAGACACATTTATAACACAAAGCATACATCTCAATTGATCTCTGGAATGAAAATGAAATGTAGCCATAATTCTGCTAGTTTAATCAGTAACCATGGTAAGGCACACATAATTGTTCAAAAGATTACTGTTATTGTTACGTTGAATGACATGGTGAACTTCGTAAAATAAAATTAATTTTCCAGGTCCTTTCTTAGCTTCTTAATCTCTAAACTCAGCTTAATATTTTCGAGATGGAGCTTCCTCTTTCGGAGGCGCAATATGTCTTCTTCAGTCGACTTGGTATCTGAAGTTGAACACTTTCCGTTAGCCTTAACAGAGCTTCAGCTACTTGAATTAGCTGATGGCAAAGCCTCTCGTCTAATCTTCTTTGGCGTTGGTGTCTGCTTGGACAGCATTTGAAGTGAGCAAGCATTGTTCTGTCCACTCGATTCTGCCTTTTCATCGTTGTCAGTTTCACGGGTCGAAACTTCCACTCTATCTTC
This sequence comes from Dendrophyllia cribrosa, assembly GCA_024195265.1. NCBI lineage: Eukaryota > Metazoa > Cnidaria > Anthozoa > Scleractinia > Dendrophylliidae > Dendrophyllia > Dendrophyllia cribrosa. The sequence continues at coordinate 31,503,568 of JAJLRJ010000004.1, read as the reverse complement.
CCCGGTGTAAATTGCATCACCACCTAGTTCAAATGAATTCAACACAACAATAACTTTAGTTTCTCAGGCTAGATTACCTGTTTTGGGAAATTATAAGCGCCACATGCATGATAGGGTTCTGGTCCTTTTTCGCTATCGCTTTTAGGTATGAATTGTTATATAATTGTTTCCTAGTTTTGCAACATACGATAGCTCTTCCACATGTTGAGAACGTTACTTTTTGTTTTGAGTATGAAAAAAAAAAATGATAATCATAGCATTCTCATTTCAGCCCCACACTGGGCTAGAAAGTTTGCACGCTAAATCATATTAATACATGTATGGATAATCAATATTTTACCTTCAACACTTGGAGTTGTTGTGACAATAATTTCCTCTCCAAATACAATGTCCAAGTCCGCCACCTTCACGGGCTCTATGTTGGCGCTTTCACGCCCTAAAACATCGAGCACAGTTTCGTCCAGCTCCGTCAGCTCTCCACTTCCACCTTCACCAGTCTTCTTTGAATCGCTTACTTTTTTAAGCGTACCCCGGCGAATATTTGCCCATAAAACATCTCTGAGGGTTTTTGCACAATCTATATGTTGGTGCCAACACCGTTTAGTTGCGTACGAATCTTTTCCCACGTTTCTTGTTTCGCCTTCTTCGTCACTGTCGACGAAAAAGGCGCCAAAACTATCATTTTTTGGTCCCTCACGAGCTGCGCTAAAAGCAATTTTTGCTGTTTTGGACAACATGCCTGCTTCAGAAAAGGACTGAGAACGTCAACGAAGGAAGCAAAGACGCACGTATTAAAGGAATGATAGTAAAATTTGCATTTGTAAAAGTACACTTGTATTCAAATGGAGATTACAAGTGTAAGGCTACAATTGTTATTTACACTTGTATCCGCACTTGGGATACAAGTGTAAATTCCAGTGTGGAAAATTCTTTTATTGAATCCCTGTATTTACAAGTCGGACTTTACACGTGTAAATTACACGTGTAAAAACTACAAGTGTAATTTCTTTATTAAATTGACCCCTGCTTGATTTTCAGTAGTTATCGTTTCTGTTCAATAAAAAATAGTTCAAACTCATTTCATTGTTGCGGTTGTTTGTGCGAACCATTCAGTTATTACACACCAGCGCGTGCACAGTTTAGAACTTGAAACAATGGTGTACTTTGGTGCGTGCGTTCTATTGTTCTTTACATTAGCATATAACGATTCTCATTAGCATATAAGAATCGAGGTTTGTGAAATCACTCTATTGTAGTTATGTGGTCGGGTGGGTGGGTGGGTACCCAATTGTAGATCAAAAGATATCTCAATTGCACTGATGGTCACTGACTTGCTGTTCAGCACTAAGTAACAGTACAGTACATTAGTGTTACCTGGATTTTCATTTCATCAATAGCAAAACCACCCATATAATCTCCTGGCTTTAAGTCATTTTCTTTGGCAGCATTCATGCACCACATAAGTACTTCCTCATTCCACCCTGGAGTCTCTTTCACCTTGTTCTTATAAATTCTGTAATAAAAGAGTAGTGTAATAAGTTTAAAGTTTATGTTGACTCAAATAGATTGAAAGTTAGTTAAGCATTCCACTGTAAATTCCAGTCATATTTTCAGTCGGGGAAGAAAGTACCAGTTGATGACAAAATCTGCAACATACAAGAGACTGATTTCACGATGTTGCTAAGCAACATGAAGTATTTGCATGCACAATTACTTTTGGAGTAACCATGAGCATGCAGTCACGTTAGTTTCTGATTGTATGTATTGTGTATTATAAGCTCAAGGTTGGAGTAAACCTCTTTGAGTACTTTAAAGAAGATTTGCCAAAACTGGTACCTATATTGCCGCGACTGATCAAAACAAGCATTTCCATGTGTTCAATTTAATGTTCCTCACCTTATGGTCTTATTGCTAGGTAGAATTATGAACTGTCGGAGAGGGTCTAGCACATGTGAGTTTTTGCAATAAAGATCCAGGCATAATCTCATGATCCTGTAAATAAATACAAATGAACATTAATTATAAATTATTGACAGATATACGACAAGGAGTTACATAAAATGCTTGTGTGTAGAGGGAGTTGAGGAGGGGGGGGGGGGGGGGGGGGGGGGGGGGGGGGGGGGGGGGGGGGGGGGGGGGGGGGGGGGGGGGGGGGGGGGGGGGGGGGGGGGGGGGGGGAGGGTGTTGGTTTTAAGTGGTTAGCATGACTAGCATGGAAATTTTCTATATTATAAAATCGTCGATAAATTGGGTGTGCTGTGATTGGTTAGTTTGAGTTCATTATAGCTGCATGCTTTATGTAGTTATAATGCACGCTGCTCAGTTGTCACAAGTTGAAGTGTGCAATGGCAATTTCTTTATTATTTTATAAAAGAAGTAAAGAACTTGTCCTTGTGCATTGTTGAGTTATATAAGCACTTGGGAATTTTAAGAACACTCGAGAAGTGCATAGAAGCATTCGGCACTGCCTCGTACTTCTCTATGCACTTCTCTTATGTTCTTAAAAATTGCTGCGTGCTTATATAAATCAACAATGCACCCGGGTTCGTTTTTTATTTCTTTATTAAAAAATTTAGTTTACATACTTTGGATTCCATCAGTATGCATTTTTACTTTTACACTTGATTAGATTCTGTTGCTGTTCCCATAGGCCAGCCATACTGTCAGGAACATTATCAACTTCTTCAAACATCTTACACAGATCTGCGTGGTCATCATTTTTCATCTTGATGCACTGGGCCTCGAACTTTTATTTCCAGTACTATTTCCTTTTTTCCGCATTTAACCTACAACCCTGGCCAATACTCTTGGGACACTTAAAATACACAAAATAACTCTGCAATTTTAAGCATTCCCCCTTCCCCCTCCCCCCCTAGGGAGGAGGAGGAGGGCTGAAATAGCATGTGATAACAACATTCAGAAGCAAACTGAATAGTAGGATAAGAATATATTAGGGAAGCGTATTTTTGCGTGCAGTTTCAGTGAATGTCCCAAGAAGTATTGGCCAGGGTTGTAGCTTGCCTCTCCAATTGTAGCTGCTTTGTTACTTCTTCCTTAGCGAGGAAATGCTTGTTGGTGAAAGAACTGATCACTCCATTGCTTTCTATTTTTCTCTTTTGCCTTTTTTTTCAAATGCTGTAGGTTTTTGCAATTGGAACAACACTGCCCTGCACTTGAAAGTACCAAACAGTTTGCCAAAAAAGCCCTGCGTTTGACGGTTTCTGTTGTCTCCAAATCAGAGAATTTCACAATACCACTTTCATGGGGGATCATTGTGTGTAAAACTTCTCCATCTGTGATGCGAACTCCACGACATAAAGTCGAGGCATCTACAAAGGTTAGAATCCACCCTCCACAAAACAAGACTTCACATCCTTATACAATTTGTATGTAGTGGTATCATCAATGCATCCTCCAAGAAAGTCATTCACATACAAACTTTCCAAAACCTTGCGAGCTAATTCCTCATCGACCACTGGTCTGCTCATATGATAGCGAATGGTTTCCATTCCGTTCCAAGAAAGGGGCTTTTTGATGCAACAAACACAACTCTGGCAAATCTATATGCAACACCTCTAGGCTCTTCTGTTGCTGTGTCATCAACCCACAAAAATCTGAGATAATCGGGGTGTTCTAGGTGTACCGAAATATTGAGAAAAGCCTACTCGATATGCCCTGAATTGAAGCCAAATTTCTAGAATAAGTGGGCTCATTGGAAGGCCTGCATACAAACAACCATTCAAACTGGGGAGCGGTTTGTCGGGCCAAGCACTGGCATCATAAACAACCCTCAACTTAGTTGTGTCCTTATCTGTGCGAAAAACTTCTCGATGTGGCAGGTAATGAATTCTGCCAAGTTCTACAGGCTTGTTTAGACCTACAGGCTCGATTACTCCATTGTGCAACTGATCTTGAATCATTTCATCATACTGTTTCAAAATGTCTGGCTTCAACTTCAGGCGTGGCAGTAGGGAACTGAGCCTGCACTTACTGTGGTAATAGTTGTCAGGAATCAATAATTGATTCCTGCTCCCAAAACTTTGACAGCTCAACAGATAAGTCAATGTCAGGTTCAGTTTCAATCTTAACAACGTGAGTGGTAATCAAGCTAGTACTTAACTCACTAGACTCACTTACCACTCCCAATGCAGGTCCTGACAGAACGCATCCCAATTTGGTGGCCAGGGCAACTGGTTCAGAGGGTCCTCCCTTTATTGTGTCCCCTTCGACCAAATTCCATTAATAATCTGATCCAACGAGAATGCTGACTGGTAAAACCTCTGATCCAGATGAAGTACCTGCCATTGGCAATCCATGTGAATGAGGGAAGACATCCTTAGCAATTTCAATTGGCTGATTAGTGATTGGATCACAAATAATGGGCACTGCATATGCTTGAATATAAACAACCATCCCGTCCAACGTCTTGATCCCAACTTGAACCAAGTCACACACACATAATCTCGCATCTGTGTCACCAAATGCTTTGATCAACAAAGAATCCTTGCCAATCACTGTCTGGCTACCAGAATCAAATACTTAACGCACTGATTGAGTGGGGGCTTTGCTGGACGCACAACACATGCTTGTGCTGTCTGTAAGAGAACGGATCCCTCGATTGACTATACATTGTAGGCAATATTGACTGATGTACCAGGGCTTGGAGCACCTCAAGAGATGCGTAACTCGCCTGCCTGGGGGCCAGTTGACACCTTGTTAGTACTTATGGGATTTCTAAAATTTGCTCCGCAAATAGATGTGTGGTGCCACCCATTACATTTGAAACACTTAATTCCACTACGACAATTTCTTGACTAATGTTTAGAATGCAAACACAGGAAACATTGTCCCTTTTCCTGCAACAACTTTCTTCGGCCGTCTGGATTTGTAACAATGTTACACCTTGAACTTCAATGATCAGGGACCAGGGACCCTTTCTTTCCCCTTCTTCTGAAAACAATGCCTAAGTTGAAGAAGGTTGCTTGGTTTCCCTGCGAAATTGGAAATGTGCTAGTGTAGCATCATAAGAACTGCACTGCTCTTTCAAAAGTAATTCCTTGTGAAATGGTTTCATGATATCCTTTAACTGCTACGTGTCTGAGCCCAAATCACAGGTGAGAAGAATGCGAAAATCCTCAGGCAAGTTTTGCGTTAAGATTGGAGTCAAGGAACACCCATACATGTCAGCTGAGATGTAAAGACCTTGAAGTGCTCTGATATGAGATTCCACCTCATTGTAAAGGTGACGCAATTGCTTTGTATTGGTTGACGATGATACCTTCTGAAGCTTGATCAATGCATCAGCATGACTTGTTATGATAACCTGAAGGTTTCCATATCTTTCAGTAGCTCAATAGCTCTCGCATAGTTTTCATTAGTCAACTGGAGTCCTGATATAGAACTGGCTGTTGAGTCTTCAAGCAATGATTTCAAATAAGTTAAATTTGTCAACTTCTCTCAAGCTAGGGTTTTGATGAATGGCAGCTTTGAAAGAGTCCCGCAATGGGATTACCAGCGAACTTTTCCAATTCTAACTTGGGTAACTTAACAGTGTTACTTGAATGTTCTGGCGATCCCCTTGTCTCATTCAATCCAGTTGATGAATTATCTGGCAAACTTCATGCTGACTTAATTTCAATGACACGTGCCTGGACTTTAGATGCGAAGTCGGAAGATTCACTTATCTCACGGTCGATTTCTTCATCCGTTTCAACTGAGAGTACGATTTCCGAAATTAGTTTTTTCAGATCTTGTAATTTCTCGCAGTGTCGTCTTAAGCTGGTTCCTAGTGCCTTTAACCAAGCCAGTACTGAATGTTTCAGCCATGTTATTCACGAGTTTGCTTGCATAGGCTCTGTGGCCACCTCTTATTCACACCGTCTTCTTTAAATCTGCCATCTTGTCACTTTCACTCAAACTCGAGGCAAAGCCTCTCACTTTAAACGTCCACCGATCCTGGTCCCGGGACCAATTTAATAACAGAAAATGTCCTAAAATACTCTTTTAAAGTTCAGTTGGGGAATTAGAGGGCTGTCCACTCTATCGCAGTGAAAAGAAATGAAAACACTAGACAACTATGGAGTGTGACTCGTGCAGGGTGCCTAATGGACACTATGGACCAGAGCGAGAGAATAAAACAATGGCAAGAAACAAATGTAAAGGAAAAAATGCCATCTTCTGTTGTGAAGCAAAAAACTATTTTATAGATTGATCGCCATGTGTACCTTCAAGATATCATTAGTACTAAGGTTTATATAGCTATCCTTAGATTTGACGGACTTCCAAAAGGTATGTCTATCCAGAAACTTTCCAGAAATACCGGCAGCGCTTGACGCGGTAGCGCCGCCCTTTATGAGACTGAGTGCCATAACTGTTAAGATCTTTGACAAAAATACTTATAGTCTCCCGAAAAATTACCCTGACTCTAGAATAAGTGATAGGATGTTGAAGAGCAGTGCCTTTAGACGAAAGTCCACAAACTAAAGCTGATCTGGATTATCGGGTAGCCTAGATAACATTTTTTCAGTGATGGAAACAGGACACATAATCTTGCCGGACCTAGCGAAATAAAAGTAATGCCCTTGAGAACGTTGATCATTCTTGCACTTTGGATAAAAAATTGACATATGGTCAGAAAAAAGGAAACGTGACTTCAGTTGACATGAATAACTTCATCGCAATGCATGAGACCGGCAGAAGCTATAATAAATAATATATATAGATAGGCAGAGCCTAACAGCGTAGCACTATGAACAAGCTTAACTAAGGTGAAACTTAACTAAGGTGAAAGGTCGGAAGCACAAGAATTAAGATTGACGACCGGGCTATTTTTCAATTTTAGCAATTGTCAAAAAACAGTATTACCCGACCGTCTGCACAGTACATTTAGACTGTACAAAAGTTCACAAAAACAACTTTTCTCTGTCTAGAATAACAGGTATGACTAACTTCCGAATAAAATACAGTTTTTGTTTGTCAAAAATTGCCCGAGAAACTGATTTGGAAATCAAAATTGCAAAAATACACAAACATATTTGCATAAGGAGACGCGAGTGAAGACAGAAAATCTAAGTCTTGTTTTGTTTACATAAAATTGCTTTTCAATCGAACAAACAAGCACATAAAAATGGACAACACAATCGTCTTTGTAAAAAATTTATTCAAATCTTCATTAGTTTATGTTTAAAAGTAAAACACGTTCCATTTATAGCGCATCAAGGCAGAGCTGTCCTCGATGAAATTCAAGATAACAACACGACTTTAATAATTTGAGCACGTTTCATAAACAGGTCTCCAAAACGTAAGATAACACAAAGAAAAAGTCGATCAAAAATTGATATCAACATAAATTCCCATCGAAAAATGTGATTTATTTTACCTTTAAAGCACTGGACTGCTTGGAAATTCGTTAAAACTCCGCTTCTTCGGTTCTGAAATCCGTAATAAAAACAAGGCATCTCCCCGCATTGCTCCTGCATTGATAATATGAAGTTCCTCGAAGCAAGATTTTATCCCTGAAAGCTCTTCTTTTTCCACTAAAGCAGCTTCTGAGTATTCCTTAATTAGTATCTCTGTCTTGAGTAGCAAACCGCGAAAAAATGCAAGGAAATAACGACTTTACTGCTCCGCCTAACACTGTGAAAGATCCAACTTTTTTAAAACTTTAAAAAGTGTTTACCGAGCTGACGGCTGTGTAGCCGCGCGTGTTTCCCTTTCGCTGGTTTTCCCAATACTCGTTTTGATGCTTCTAGAACTTGCTTAATTGGACTGTATTCCGTTGGGGAAATAATTCCGGCAATCTCATGGGCCCATCTAACTGCATAAACAGCGGCTTCAATAGGTGCATGAGAGTTACATGACTCAACTTTTCCTCTGAAATGTAAACAAAACAAAAAAGGCGAAACGGGAAACTGATTAGAGCCTACATTATCCATTTCCCACTTTTTCTAATTTAGCCATGCATTTTTGTACTTAACATTTGAAGACAGCTTTAGAGCCAAGCACAAAAGCAGGAAGAGAGTCGGCCAAACTCATTGACTTGTCAGACATAGGCTGAAATCTCCGAGACCACAATCCCACTTGAAACACGTCTATAGGGAAAAACAAAAAAGGAAAAACAAACATGTAGTCGTGAAATGTAATCTAACGCGTCTAACAGGCGAAATCCAATTGAAGAGCGAGAACAATAAATTTGGGCGTGCCCAAAAAAAACGGACTTGTTAGAATATAGAAAAGACGAACCCCTACAGGAAAGAAACATCGTGAGATTTAGGTAAAGAACAAA
>JAJLRJ010000004.1:30840284-30867784 GCA_024195265.1 Dendrophyllia cribrosa | reverse complement strand
GACTCTGAAAATAAGGTAAAAATACCTACATAGTATACATGTACTCTTCATTTTGTGGTCTTGTTTGCCGACGTTGTCCTCTTGTTTCTTTGGCGGCTCGGGGTTGTCAGGCAAGACGTTGTCATCGTCGGTCACGTTACCGGTAGTCTTAGAGTTCGAGGACCTCTTCTGTCACTTTGCCGCTGATCCCAACGAAACGCGAATGCGTAGATAAAGTGTGCACAGGTTCTGTGTAAAGTCACGCTTATTTTATCCCGAAGATGGTATTCGATGATGTCTGAATTTGTGACACAAAATTCTCCAAAAACATTCGCTTTTTCCCTCCAACTTTTATTAGAGAAATGCTTACTCGCAAAAGTTTGCTAGAGGATATTTTTCAGACACACAACTTCCAACAACCACTCGCATTTTGCGAGTTTGCGAGTGTTAATTTCGAGCCCTGGTTTATACGTTTCCAGGTTTTCTACGGACTTTGCCATGGAATTCGAGGGTTCTTAATTTAAAGTAAGACAAAATGATGAACAAGAACTTTTGGAGCATTCTCTTGCACTTCTGACCAAGATCATCGCTTACGTCGGTCTTGCACCAAGAAGCCTGGCTTTATTGGTCCCAGAACCAAAAACGTAAACATTTTATAGCGAGCTTTCATGCGAACTTTGCCTTGTGAAAGGTGTCTGGAACTAAATCAATGTAGCTGTATATAAGCTGTCTTTAATAGAGCCACACACAGACTGAATACACTTAATGAGTGTCCAATTACAGAAGGATCCTATCAGAAGATGTTTGACCTTTTTTTTGGGCCTTTGCGCTAAAAGCCTTCTTGGTCGCCTGGAGGCTCGGCCTGTGAATCGGAGAAACGAGAAGATTTTGGCAGTGGTATATGCTTTCTTGATGAGTATGTTACGAAACCATATCACTCGTTTTGTTTACTTGATTTATTTGTTCTTGTTTTACAGGTCCATCAAACTGTTGTTTGCAAATCATATGGAAAAAGACATCTTATGGAAACAGCAGTTAGACGAGCTAGCTGAATCTGCTGGTCAGAGGTGAGAGGTTTATTCAAAATATGTCATCTGGGACATTCGAGCAACAGCCAAATTATGTCTAAAGCTTCCTCTCCTCAAGACGAGAATTGTCTACGATTTAAGCATACAATTCTTACAAAACTAACATGACCATATTCAGTAGAATCATAAATTAGTTTCTTTTCTTCGTTATATGTAACGTCTTGCCGTAACATTGATCCCAGTCCTTTTTCTGTTTCCTTTGGAAAAAACATTATTATCCACTCCATCCTCCGAGTTGTGATAAGACGTTACAATTGAGCAATAAGTTCTATGATTGACTACGTTTCGTTTCTGCGAGATAAGCCCCTTTCTGCTCTTAACGACAGGAGGTGTAGAATGCAAAATTGCAAAGTTATCAAAACATTTTGACAGTCCGACGTTATTACGTATAATTCCACTGATGCCCTACACCAGGTACCAATAACACGCGACCCTTCCCCTTTAAAAGAGGCGGACAAAGTTAAGCCGGGTTTTAGTGGACGTCAATCAAAGAAAAGCCGTTAAAATTATTTTGCATTCTGACAGGATTTCAAGCAAACAGCTAAAATATCGACAATTTTACCGGCTAAGAGAAGGTAAACCCTATTAGTCAAAATTGATTCTTAAGTCATTTTAAACAAAAAAAGCTGCCGTTTGCAGAAACCGTATTTATAAAATATAACTTTTAAATTTCACTTGATATTTTCCAACTCAGTGATGCATGAGGAATAGCAGGCGGATGTTGAATGAACTTGAAATATTCTCTTTAAAACTGTAGTTGACTTCGTCTTGTGGTTGTATTAAAATTTTTACTATTACTTTTTAGTAAAATTGTTCGAAATCCAGTCGGCGAAATTAAAAAAAAAGTTAACGGCTTTCCTTTGATTGACGTCCACCTAATTCAAGTTCAGTGTCTGGGTCGCGTGTTAATGGTAACCCCTGTAACGAATGAGTTTCTCGTAGTTCCGTCACAAACGTGAAATGGTATTGTCAAAAAAATGTTCTTTCGTTTGTATTCCAAAATCTCACCAACTGAAAAATAATTGTTGCGCCCTCGGGATACACCTTTATTCTGTGGGAATATATCAAATACCACAGGTCAGTAACCCATATGTAATGTTAAGTCACAAAAATCGACCCGTACTTCACGAAAATTGAATTGAATTTGGTCAGAAAACTGCATCTCACAAGATGCTTTTATTTGCTTGTAGATTTCAAGTGTTCTACACAGTGTCACAGCCCACCCCCGAGTGGGAAGGCCACGAAGGCCGTGTTTCTATGGAGATGCTGTTACAAATCTTACCCCCTCCCCCTAGCGCTGGTCATGAACGCGAGTTGCTGATTGGCGTGTGTTGTCCTGACGCCTTCACACAGCACATGGTCAGGTGAGAGGACTAATTTTTGTAGGGGGAGGGGGTGGGGGAGGGGGGGAGGGGGGGAGGGTTGAGAGATAAGTGAAAAGTGGCACATTCCCAACACTTTGACCATGATTGTTAATAATTTTTATGTCACCATATTCTCACTACCTAAGTTTAAAAAAAGAGAGTGGCAATGAGAGAGTCGATTTCCCCATACATACGCTATTGCACTGACAATTCGTGTCAAGTTATTTTTTGATCAGCCACAATTGCTGGGTGTTAATTATTTAGTCATTACAGCAGAAAAGTGACCTGACAAAAGCGCGTTAGGTTGCAGTGTTGGTCGTGGGTAATTTGAGCGCTATCTTATAAAACGTTGTAGCTTTCTTATCGTTACATTTCCTTCTAAGAAGGTTATAAAAACAATTACAAACCAATTCTAAAACGATGAAAATGTTAAATAGTTTATTCAAGCGCTCAAATTCTCCTAAAATAACAAGAACAAGAACCAGGTCACGTTCGATTATCAAAGCTTACATTAATGGCGTTATAAAAAAATAATAATTATTAAAGAGGGTGGCACCAAACTAACTCTAGGTTAATTAGGGTGGCCCTCTGAAAATTCCTGGTTGAATCGGTCGAACGTTATGATGTATACACGCTGTCCTTGTTATACATCAAACACTAGGAACAGTGTTTCATGAGAATTTCCGAACAATGAGAAGTGGGTTAAAAAAACGAGGATCATCCGATTTCGAGTTGTAGTCGTAGTACCCGTAGTACCCGTAGTACCCGTAGCACCTTGGCTTTCGAGTGAAGGTGAGGATGGGGTTGATTTTTTTTATACAAACTTACCTGCTTTTCGTATGCAAATCAGTTCAACAAAAACTAGTTGTATATAACTCAACAATGCACAAAGGCTCCTATGATTTGCGCGCGCTCATGCTGGTGGCGTATACTCCGGGTATTATAACTCCATAAAGCACGCGTGTGACGTAATGCGCAAGCTCTATGGAGTTATAATAGTACGCGCATTTATTTGAACACGTTATGAACTCTCATATTAAAGAAATAAAAAACGCGCCGAGTGCATTATTGAGTTATATAAGCACGCGGGAATTTCTAAGAACACGAGAGAAGTGCAGAGAAGCACGAGCCAAAGGCGAGTGCTTCTCGCACTTCTCGAGTGTTCTTTAAAATTCCCAAGTGCGTATATAACTCAACAATGCACGAGGAACAAGTTTTTTATTTCTTTTATAAAATAAAAACGGTTAAAATGAACCTTACGTCACGCGCGTGCTTTATCGAGTTATAATGAACTCGGTTTAACCAATCACAGCGCGCGCATTTCCTTGAGCATTTTATAATTAATTATAAATGAAGATTGAGTGCATTCCAGCTTGTAAGGATAATCATCATTTAGAGCTTGGTAATGTTAGGGGCTGTGCTTGCTGGATAAGACTGAGCAGTAAGGTAAGTTATAAACGTACAACTTGTTTTATTAATATATTGACATTATGTACATTAGTAACGTCATCATTATCATCTTTCAGGCGTCATCATTACCATTTCGGTTTCTTTTGAGAACGGCTAACATTGTACATAGTTTCGCAGAATTGGAAAGTCCATTTATTTTAAAGCAATAGGGCCGTGTATTTAAACGAAGTTTAGACGATGTTTAACAAAAACCGCGGTAACACGGTCTTTACTTAAAACAGTGTCAAAAAGGCATATGGCGCAGACTAGAAAAACAGTTCTCTAACTAAAATGAATTGACCCACTTATAGACAGATGTGGAGGTCCATCAATTGTCTTATAATATAACTCTTTTACTCCCAGAGTCAATTATGGAGACATGTAGTGTAGTTCTAACTTTTGAGTCTGTTTACGAAATCCCATTGTGCGACAATTCAAACGAAATCTTTTTGGCAGAAATTTTGCATGGTTACATTTGTTTTTCAATATTTTACAAAATGAAATTGGGGATTTTTCTTAAATTTTCATTTTTGGCACTCTTGGGAGTCAAAGGTTAAACCGCGGTCCAAGTTAGACTTCGTTCAAGTAGACGGCCCTAGCTATCAAGTAACAAACTTATAAGATCCCTTACATTAAAGAATGCATAAAAATCAGTCGTTTGATTACGAAATAAAAGCTCCACTTTCTGCTATAATGAATTGTACACTGGATCACTCATAACTGGAGATCTCCAACATTTTTACCCTTTAAGGTACCCCGATAGCGACAACTGAGGACACTTTGTAAGAAGGCTCTAAAAAAAGTAATAAAACTTGATTTTAAACCCTAAAAGGTAGGACAAGCAGCACGTTTGTGCGGTATTCCTCTCCCTACACCCGATATTTACAAATTGTTAGATTAAGCTAACGCGGGATATTTTCTTAACTACCACTTTCAGTAACCGACGTGTCGTTTTCCCGCAAAAGTGACCTCGTAGACGAAACTGTAGATGCTCATATCGCACTTGTAATATTTGTCGGCCTCAAGCCTGTATAAAAACGTTAAGACTTGACCTTCCAGTAGGACCAGAAATTTTGTCTTAGTGAAATTTGTTTTCCATTACGGAACAAAACACGGCAGTGACACGGTGAATGTAACCACGGTGAATGTAACCATAACGTATCGTCACTACTAGTTACAACTGCTATACTAAAATAGTTGCCTTTTAATCTGATTAAAGCATTTCTAATACTGTAAAAATGGGTAATTTTTCTAAATACCGTTTAATTTGTTAAAATAGTTGTCCGAAGAAAGCAACCAAAAGGCGCACCGGTTGTGAGCTACAAAAAATATCAAGCTAATGTCAATGGCGATGGCAATGTTAGCTAGTTAGTGTCACTTCGAAAAGCCCCAAATCATATTTGTCCTAAAAACTAATGAATCCTAATGAATCCTAAATCCTAAAAACTAATGAATCCTAAAAACTGATGGTATAATTTTGTTAAAAAGATATCAACTAATGTATTAAAGCATTACATTATGAGTTGTCTTTGGCTATAGGGTTCTGCATTTCCTGTTCAAGAACTTATTGGTATTTATATTTTAACAAGTTTTTTTGGAATAAATTGTTATTATTATTAAATGGCTTGCAAACAATCTTTTCAAGCTCTTTCCTTGTGCTTTGGAAAATTCTCTTTAAACTTGAATATGTTGTGATCTTCTTAACAGGAAATAACTTTTTTCTTTTGTGCTGCATTTTGTCTATAAGCAAACTTACAAAGTCAAATAATTAGTACAGCTTTGACCAGAAAGCAGCAAAATCCTCGTGACCAGGCCCCTTGAAACTTAACTTATGAATTGGTTGCTTTGTGCATTGCGACTGTGATTGAATAAGTGACATTTTAAAAAGCAGGCTCTTAATGTATATTTTCAACAAATAATTGTTTATATCATATTTTGATATTTATGGAACATGCTTGTAGCGTAGTTGGAGAGATGTACTGCCCTTATCACCAAGAACTCGATTATAGAATCGAAGACGGTGATTCCCAGTAAAAATACCAATTCAGGACAACGGTCGGAAACCTAAACGAGAAAACTAATTAACAGTAAGTTCAGCCCAAGGTGGTTTTCACATGTTGGGAAAATCCCAGACGATCGAGCCTTTTGCTGTTCCCGATCGTCCCAGATTTTGTCGATATCTGGGAAAAATCGCTGACCTTCGCAGAAATCTGGGACGCGTCGGGAAAATAGAAACGCTCCCGATTTTCCCGATTTGTAACTGACCATCCCAGATGATCAAGGCTAGGATACGTGTTTTCATTAGTCGGCAAAATCTGGGACGGTCGGAAAACAGCAAAATTCCAGATCGTCTGTAATTTTCACTTTATATGAAAACCAGGCAAATGTAAAAAACCTACTTTGTCGAGTAGTACAGTTGACAACATCTCTGTTAAAACTTAAACGTATATTTTTCAAAATTTAGGGCATCTCTAAACATCTTTTAAAGATGTCAAAAACATGATTGTTCCGCCTGCTGTCTTGATGAACTGTTCAGTTTATCAGATCCCGTGATTCAGGAGAAATGTGTACTGATTTACCTTCCTTTGGTCTGGTCTTGGTAACAACACCTGCAAATATGAATATAAATACTCTTTCTTTAACATCTGGCGGGTTATTCTGTTTTGGAATCCAACCGGATTGAAGATAAGAAAAGAAGTATTCTTTATAAAGGTTATATAAAGTGTGGTCTTTTATAAGAATTTCTGTTAGTGACAAAAATCGTATTTTTACATCTTTCAAAAGACAAAATTACGGTAATTTTACGTGTAAAATTAGTTATGACGTTACGATTACTAACGTCTTTTCCCTTTAAAGGATCAGTGCAGTAGAACTGAAAACAACTTTGGATCTCCGTTGGTGATCTTGGATAATTACTTTAATGAAAGTTCGTTTGACCCTCGGCAATTCTAGGACGATTTTGGAAAATTGACAGGAATATCGTTTTGAACTCGATATCTCAGTGGTAACTGCACTGACTGTTGAAATAGAGGGTGACAAAATAATTGAGAATTAAATACATCACTCGATTTACGAGTCATTTAATTAGCATAATCGTGATAATTAGAATGAAGAAAGGAACATCACAAAAAAAAACACTTTAAAGGAAATGGAAAGTCTTGAAATCAATGCTCTGTTGCGGACAACAATCTCAGTGAGCGTTTCTAAAACAATTAGTAGAAACTCAATTGTATAACAAAATGTCGGCTAACCTTTACTTTCCAAAATTAAATGTTACGTTATCTCCAACCAGCATAAAAGGCGCCCACTGCCTCACTTCATTAAAGTCATTCTCTCTCATCCACTTCATTGCCTGGTGAAGAGATTCGCTTGCACTTTCAGCACGAATAAGGTTCTCGTAAAAATGACTCATGAACTGCTCGGTAGCTTTGTCTTCTATTGCCCACAGCGCCACCAACACTGAACGTGCACCTGATCCTAAGAACGCACGGGCGATTCCAACAACACCCTCGGCACTAATCTCACCACGAGCACTATGACAGCAGCTAAGGACAACTAATTTCGCTGTCAGTCGAACTTGTGAAATCTCAGCCATTGTCAACAAGTAGTCCTCTTCGCATGGTATTCTGCAAGTGGGGTCTGAGGGGGCAAGAGCAATTTCTCCTCTTTCGGCATCGCCATGAGCAGCGAAATGTATCAGACTGATTGACTGCATTTTTTGAAGAACTGCCTGTTTAGTTGCATGCTCTCCTAACAAGGGCTGAACTCCCAGCAGTCGTCCAATCATCTCTGCTTCCTCTTTTGCAGCGGGCAATGGAATTAATTTCTCACGTTTTCCCTTGTAATACACTTCACCAACACTCGGATCGCCTACTACCAGTGCACCCGTTTGACTGTGGTAGTCTTCTGGACTATTCTGAATGAGCTTCAGAGTCGTCAGAGAAGGCACAATACGGATGCGGAATTTATCTGATAGGTACTTTCCGTTTTCATCCGTTAATGCGGCAAACGGGACAGTGTAGAAGGAACGATCGGGAACAAAGATGATTTCTGTTTTCTCGAGTAAGTCAGCCACAGGAGTGATGATCATGTTGTAACACTGAGCACGAGTTAGCACTTCAATTTCGTCTTCTTCCTCTTCTACAAGACGCAGTGCTTCGTAGCTGTCTTCCTGAGATAATGCACGTGGCAGCTGGCTAGCGTATGAAAACAATGATCGATCTTCGCATTGCTCTTGAGGTAAAACTTGAAAGTTTCTAAATATTCCGTATCCAAATACGTCATCAACAGATCTCTTTGCGTCTTTGTTACTAATACAATCGTTGAGTTGTTTCTTTCGACAGACTATTGTGCTGTTTGCCGTGAGAATCCAATACGTAATATCTTGATGGAAATAGGAGATGTATAGACAAGTACAGTTACCATTTTTCTCCATGATATTGTCAATACCAACCCATGACATTGGGTTGATTGATATATCTTTTTCCACAGAGTACTGAGCTGACATTATGTCTGCCAGGGCTCTAGCCCGTCCAAGCTCTACGAGGTAAAGAGCTTCATTATGATTCCCAGTAGCATAAAACAGTGCACTGAGCAAATGGTAGGGAGACACGTGTTCTTCAAAAAATGATATCTTGAACTGATCATTGTCTCTGAAAAAATTGCGCATTTCTTCGCATTTTTGAATACTTGCAAAGAGATTTGAAGAGACCTCGCGTATGCTTCCTCCTAAAAGGATAGAATCAAAAGAAAGCTTAAGGTAGCTGTTAAACTGCAACTCTATGTGTCCTATCTCGTGACTTAATTCAAGCGCTTTCTTGTGAAATCTGTTAGCTTTGGCATATTCACCGCGAAAGGAAAGCACAGTTCCTAGGTTTATGTAGGATGATGCTTCTCCTGCTTTGTCGCCGATTTCTTGATTGATCGCTAGTGCTTTCTGTAGACATTCTTCAGCCTTGGCATATTTACCAACAAATTTAAATACAGTTCCTAGGTTTCCGTAGGATGATGCTTCTCCTGCTTTGTCGCCGATTTCTTGCTTGATCGTTAGTGCTTTTTGTAGATATTCTTCAGCCTTGGCATATTTACCAACAGATTGAAACACAGTTCCTAGGTTTGCGTAATCTGATGCTTCTCCTTCCTTGTCGCCGATTTCTTTCCTGATCGCGAGTGCCCTTTCAAGATATTCTTCAGCCTTGGCATATTTACCGACAGACATAAACACAGTTCCTAGGTTTCCGTAGGATGATGCTTCTCCTGCTTTGTCGCCGATTTCTTGCTTAATCGTTAGCGCTTTCTGTAGATATTCTTCAGCCTTGGCATATTTACCGACAGATTGAAATACAGTTCCTAGGTTTCCGTAGGATGATGCTTCTCCTGCTTTGTCGCCGATTTCTTGCTTGTTCGTTAGTGCTTTCTGTAGATATTCTTCAGCCTTGGCATATTTACCGACAGATTGAAACACAGTTCCTAGGTTTCCGTAATCTGATGCTTCTCCTTCCTTGTCGCCGATTTCGTTCCTGATCGCGAGTGCCCTTTCAAGATATTCTTCAGCCTTGGCATATTTACCGACAGACATAAACACACTTCCTAAGTTTCCGTAGGATGTTGCTTCTCCTGCTTTGTCGCCGATTTCTTGCTTGATCGTTAGTGCTTTCTGTATATATTCTTCAGCCTTGGCATATTTACCGACAGACATAAATACAATTCCTAGGTTTCCGTAGGATGATGCTTCTCCTGCTTTGTCGCCGATTTCTTGCTTGATCGTTAGCGCTTTCTGTAGATATTCTTCAGCCTTGGCATATTTACCGACAGATTGAAACACAGTTCCTAGGTTCCCGTAATCTGATGCTTCTCCTTTCTTGTCGCCGATTTCTTTCCTGATCGCGAGTGCCCTTTCAAGATATTCTTCAGCCTTGGCATATTTACCGACAGACATAAACACAGTTCCTAGGTTTCCGTAGGATGATGCTTCTCCTGCTTTGTCGCCGATTTCTTGCTTGATCGTTAGTGCTTTCTGTAGATATTCTTCAGCCTTGGCATATTTACCGACAGATTGAAACACAGTTCCTAGGTTTCCGTAATCTGATACTTCTCCTTTCTTGTCGCCGATTTCTTTCCTGATCGCGAGTGCCCTTTCAAGATATTCTTCAGCCTTGGCATATTTACCGACAGACATAAACACAGTTCCTAGGTTTCCGTAGGATGTTGCTTCTCCTGCTTTGTCGCCGATTTCTTGCTTCATCGTTAGTGCTTTCTGTAGATATTCTTCAGCCTTGGCATATTTACCGACAGATTGAAACACAGTTCCTAGGTTTCTTTAATCTGATGCTTCTCCTTCCTTGTCGCCGATTTCTTTCCTGATCGCGAGTGCCCTTTCAAGATATTCTTCAGCCTTGGCATATTTACCGACAGACATAAACACAGTTCCTAGGTTTCCGTAGGATGTTGCTTCTCCTACTTTGTTGCCAGTTTCAATCATGATAATGATTGCTTTCTCGTAAAGTTGTTGTGCTTCTTTATATTTACTTTGGCGGTAGTACAAGGAAGCCATTTTGCAGATTATTATTCCTTCTTTTTCTTTTTCGCTACATTCGCTGAGTATTACTTGAAGCTTCTTGCCGCATTCTATTGCCTTGGTGTAGTCATTGATGCGAGCGTAACAATCAAAAATTTGAAAACTAACTGAAGTATAAATTGGTATAGTAAATTTCTTGACTCTTTCCAAGGCTTTACTTTTGAGGAGTACCAAACATTCCTTTAAGAAGTCGATCGCTTTCAGAACACGACTGGTATTGACAAGGAAATTTGCAACCACAATGCCAACATGAATTATATGTAGAACTTTGGTTATATCGTCCATGGCAGTCTTTTTTATTGGCTACAAAAAAGTAAAAAAAAAAATTAAAATACATGTTTGAGCGTTGCGATGGCAGAGAACATAATTATTTTCAATTTTTTTTCTGTTCTCCTAAATGATAAATGAAATGAACGAATGTATTTGCGTTTAAAGTCGAATACTATGAAGTGGCTCAGTAGGTAACTATAAATTGCATCAGAAAACAAAAGTTATCCTTTAAAATGAGTGGAGCGAAGGTAGGAGAATTTGTTTTGGTTGAAATAAATTCCCATTTGCATCAACTGGTGAACTTTTTGTACGATTCACCTGTTTAAACAACAGGAGAAGGGTATGATACTGCATGCACACTTACTTGTCTATTCTTCATTCATCATTATCATTTGAGTGCGATCTGAGGTCGAGTTTTTGCTTGTTTTTATATTTCTTAAAGCGCGACTGACAGTGAATGCCTTAAACATGGAGCGAGCCTATAAACCGATGAAAATGTGTTCGGCCTGTCAATCTCAAATTTCCTAGTGACTTTTTTTCCTAAACAAGGCTTTTGTCTGAAAGTTTTCTTCTGAATTGAACAGTTTACGTTCGTAAATACGGATAGACAAAATTAGCTAACAAGACTCGCTTTCTTCCCCGTGTGGTGCTACCTTCACGAAGTGGTCAAAAGAGAGTTTACCATCGAACTTAGAAATCGCTTCAGTGCACTTGAAAGTGAAGATGCAGATGAAGTAGACCAGGACATTGTTGAAACAACGTGGGATAACATCACGAAAGTGTACAAAGAAAAGCGGAGAGTGTCCTAGGCTTTAGAATGAGGAGAGATAAGCAATGGATAACACCTAAGACATAGAGGAAAATCTGAGAGAAGTGCAAAGTCCTCCAGACTGACTGAACGTGCAAAAGAGGGGCAGAAGTCCAAAGATAAAAGAGGAAAGAGTAGTGCTCGAAGGAACAAAAGAGCCTTTGCTGAGGAATTGGCAAGTGAAGCAGAGGCAGCTGCAGCTAAGGGAGAACTGAGTATCGTATACAAGATCACTAAACAGCTAATATAAGCAACACTTATACTAAGCCAGCTAAAGATAAGCAGGGATAATTGATAACAACTGAAAGGGAACAAGCTGCGAGATGGGTTGAGCATTCCTATGACGTTGTACTCTGATACAGTTCATTAGATATATTTCCAGAATAGAATAAGAAGCCTTAAGAATATCACCACTAGGAATATGCAAAATGTCACAATTATTTAACTATTGACAATAGCAATTATAATTAGTTTATTTCTCTATGCCTTCGTTGCACTAGCTCTGATCTCCTGTTGTAGTATATTAAAGTTTCCTTGGCTTAGGCTCGTGTTGCAAGATAAGAAGAAATCTGCTGAAGTTTTTGATAACGTTTTGGAATGTTACTGAGGATCAGTAAATTTCTTAGGCCGTGATTTGGTGCCCATTCAATATACTTAAAATAGTCTATGGAATGTAAGGCTTGTAAGAAAGTGGTTTTTCAAGTTGTAGTCTAAGATCCAAGAATGAACATGCTGTGTCTATATTGGAATCATTACTTGAGGTTATTTTTAACTCTTTAGTTTATTCTGCTGTCGAGCTGTTTTATCATGGCGTCACTGCATCAAACTGCTAGATGTTATAATCTGTTTGGTAAATCACACGGAGCTAGTGATTTATTGAGTTCGAGTTTCAGTTCTAAGGTGGACTTCATAAGTTGCTCCCATAACTAAAGTTGTTAGGGAATGATATGAAATCATTTGGTTGCAAATGAAATGTTTGCCATTTTTGTACTTTTGGGGAGGAACCAATGTTTTATTCTATTCTCACCGTCTCGTTTATTAAATTGGGCCAATAGTATTGCTGCAGTTTCCATCGGACGTTATTTTGTGTTTCTTACTGAGGCTTTTTTCTGATTTTTTTAGCACGTAATATATTTTCTGACACAGGGAAAAGCTCTTGTAGAGTTGTACGGAGATGGTCTCGTGTATGTCTCAGTGAATTCGAGATACACTGGTATGCTTTGTACAATACGCGTGTAATTCTTGTGTAGTAGTGTTGTGCTTCATGCGTTCTATAATAGGATTTAGTCTCGTGCAACGCAGCGGGAGGGTGCTCTGTAAAAATATTCACAGATGTATAAAAATAGACAGGTTGGCCAAACACGACTCTGACTACTAGTCTCAATAAATTTTACACAATAGAGAACTCGGTGTATGTATATAATGAGGTAACTGACAACCAAACAGTCTGCAATGATTATTTCTTCCTTCATTTATCTTTTTGTGACTAAAATACAAGACGCGCCGAATTTATTTATGGCTTACAGAGCCGCGATTTGCACTTGTTGTGAGGTCAGATAGTAATCGCAGGTCGGATGTCAACATGAAAATGGCGTCGTTCCCGGCAACCAACTTGATTGATCTTCAATTCGTTTTTAGCGGAGCTCTCGCGGGCCGAAGGTCCGCGCGTGCGGTGCTCCATACTCATAGAACCCATGCCCTTCATTTTTCATGGTCATGGCTAGCGAAATGTTTGGCGGGCGCCGTCGGTCCGTCCGACGCCGTTGGGCAGGGCTTGCTCGCGGGCGCGTATGACGTCTCAAAACATGCGCGTGTGACGGCCTTTGAGCCGCGTACGCGCCGCCAATGTCATCAAACAGGGCACTTCGCAAACGCTTGCCACAACATTATTTGTTTTAACTGGGAACAAACCGGACACCCAGCTTCTGATTGTCCAGAGCCTGTATTATGTAACATTTGTAAGGACGAAGAACACCTGGCAAATGACTGCCCTTTCTCGTGGGCTCTCTTGTAGCAAGAAGACGAACAAGACGAGACCAAAATGACACACCGCGCGAAAACACCGAACAAGATACCACTCAAACAGGCACTACGGAACAAAACGAACAAGATAACACTGCAACGGAAACAATGCAACAAAACGAACAGGATAACACTGAAACTGAAACTATGGAATAAGAAAGCGAAGATGAAGATGACAACAGCATCTGGAAACCCGACCGATTTTTTCACTCCACAACACACGGACGACGAAATGGAAACTGACAATTCACCACCTTTATTTGACAGCACGGCTCCTTTAACGGCTTCAACATTGCCTGCAACACAAACACAGAACCGCCGAATTCCTGCGAAGATTATCGATTCCTCCGCGCCAGTTAGGAAACCAACACAACCCGTCCTCATCACTGGAAAAACCACGGAGAAAGACAAAGAAAACGGACCCTAAAACTCGCGAACGTTCTGAATCTTACGGCGAACAACCATTGCCGAAGAGGAAAAACACTGGACATAAGACAAACAAACATAAACAGAAAAGCAAGTAACTGTCTAATTTTGATGATTAATGCAATTACTGTTTAGTTAAAGCTTAAGCTTGTAATTTTATCAGAAGAATTTTCTCCAAGTTTTTGCATTCAGAGCTAAATTTACAACTTTGAATATCCGTCGTTTTGGCAATGAAGCCAAACAACGCTGTTTTTGATTTTGCGAAGAATTCTCGTTCTGATTTTATTTGTTTACTAGAAATAAACTTTAGCGACAAGACAAAATGCGATAAATTCTCTGACAGCTAAATGGCGCGGTAAAAGTTTCTGGTCGCCCGCTTTTGGTAAACAAGGCGCCGTTGCCATTCTTGTCGCTGAAAATACTGATTTCAATTGTTTACAATGGAAAAAAATTCTTCTGGAAGAATTGTTAGTGTTAGAACTCGACGACACGAAAATTAATTTGGTTAATATTTATGCACCCACGAATCCAAGTGAACGTAAATGCTTTTATGTTATGATACAATTCATGAATATTTTATTAAAAAAACACGGCCGAAAAATACAATGCACATGGTTTAATGCAGATAAAACTATCGGTACACGTTTTAATATATTTTTTATTGCTCAGAACTTATATGATTCCTTTCTAAAATGTGAAATTTTGCCTTGTGTTTTTTCCGACCATGATTCTGTTGATTTAAGCCTCAATTTGTATAAGGCTAAATTTAGAATTTAATACTCGAAGACGAAAAATTTGCGATATGATCTCAGAAATTATTAAGAAACATGTATTGTACCGGAAAGCATTTACTTCCATTCATGCTTGGTAGGATTTTCTTAAAGAATCTATAAAATTAGCTGCTATAGATTTTGGTCGAAGTAAACAATGCAGATTATTACTCATGCGCAAAGCGCAATGAATTATAAAATGCCCTCCGTTTTTCCTATTTGTTCTTTTTATAATTATTATTTTTTTGTTACGATTTAGCATGCAAATTAATGCACTCAGATTTTGAGACAAAGGGTAATGCAGTTAAGATTTCTTCTATTGTGACTGCCTTTGACGAACCAGATACCAAAGGTTTTTTTTTAGCTAAGTATTTCATGGGCTCCCAGTTTGCTCGCCTGCAGCCGGAATGGTCCCACCTGCTGGATAATTCCGCACCCAGTGCTTTGAGACCAACAGCCTTTTATGACAATAGTCTTAAGGTATTAACTACTCTTTTGAACAGACTTAAGGATAAATCCACTTTTGAATATAGCTCCAAAGCTTGTTATACTGAACTGCGTAAGGAAACAGTATCTGCACCTATATTACCTCATAGGTGGACATACAACAGTGATCGCTCTAGGATGACATCGCATGGTTAATTACCCTAAGGGGAATCAAAGTTCGGGATTCCTTACACTCATGGGGCTACATTGACCCAGACTCGTGTGCTTCTTGCAATTGCAAAGAAACAATCGCTCACTGTTTCCTTAACTGTAAACGGGCTAAGAGGGTGTGGGGTGTTTTCCCTCCCACCCTATTGGAGGGTGTGGGGTGTTTTCACTCCCACCCTATTGGCCCTACTCAATACTAGCTTTTTAGTTGAAGGGATGGTTTCACAGTTCGGCTTATGTGCATAGATTAAAATGCTTTATTCGCTTTCTTACCAATTTTATCGGTTAAAAAACCACTCACATCTACTACAGTAATCTCTATATTTAGTCCAAACAAAGCGAAGGATGACCAAAATTCACAGAAAATTTCAACGGATTACGTCGACAAAGTCAACACTGAATAAAACCTTTGACCCGAAGGATTTATTCTACGCTCTGGTGGCTTTCATGGCGCACATATCATGGGTACGTAAAAACATCTATTCAATCAGTTCTCTGACCGCGACATTTTCGCAGGCAAATTTCCAGCCAGAGTTATCCACTCGCTTCCGAATGGTCTAAACAATGAAATTAAATTGGTTGCATCATTCTTCACATGCGCGGAACTATGAAGACTGTTTTCTTTTGCCTATGGACTTCTGCTGGCGATAAGAATGACATGCGAGCGCACTTTTTCATTAAGACCATACTTTATGGTATATGGATTTTTCGAAATAAAGCAACTTTTCATAATGCACCAAGAACTCTCGGGCCATTGTAAGGTACATAAGGAATGATATCACAACGCGGCTGCGAATTGATTTCTCCCGAATGACCGAACAGAAATTTTCCGAATATTTGTGAAATACAACAGTCAAAGGTTGCGACTTTCATAATTTAGCTACTGGCAACTCATCATTCAATACCAGAAATGACTAAAGTAATCATGAGCAAACCGGAAAGGATTTTCAAGTAGACCAAATGACCGTAAATGAACTTTATCAATAATCCCTTTAGCCTGTGAACAGGCTTCTTTTTGGGGAATTGGGTTAGGTTAAAATTCAGCGAGAGAATTCCCTCCTTCCCAGTCTGCGCTTTGCTCGCTTCGCTCGCCGAATTTTTCACCTAATCCAATTCTCACAAAAGAAGCCTGTTCACAGGCAATAATCCCTTATGGACTAGACTTTCAAGTGACTGTAAACCGGAAGTGACCTTGTATTATTGTAACCGGAAATGACTAGCTTTAACTCAGGATGCCTTGTAAACGGAAGTGACTGGCCTCTCAGGATAATATTGTAAACTTAACGCGCCGAGTGCATTAATAAGTTATATAAGCACGCGGGAATTTTTAAGAACGCGAGAGAAGTGCAGAACAGCACGAGCCAAAGGCGAATGCTTCTCGCACTTCTCGAGTGTTCTTAAAAATTCCCAAGTGTATATATTAAAGAAACAAAAAACGTGCCGAGTGCATTATTGAGTTATATAAGTACGCGGGAATTTTTAAGAACAGAAGAAAAGTGCAGAGAAGCACGAGCCAAAGGCGAGTGCTTCTCGCACTTCTCGAGTGCAACAATGTACGAGGAACAAGTTTTTTATTTCTTTTATAAAATATAAACGGTTATAATGAACTTTACGTCACGCGCGTGCTTTGTCGAGTTATAATGAACTCGATTTAATAAAGAAATAAAAAACGCGCCGAGTGCATTATCGAGTTATAATGAACTCGGTTTGACCAATCATAGCGCGCGCATTTCCTTGAGCATTTTATAACCAATCATAGCGCGCGCATTTCCTTGGGCATTTTATAAAACTCAACAATGCACGAGGAACAAGTTTTTTTATTTCTTTTATAAAATAAAAACGGTTATAGCGCGCGCATTTCCTTGATTTCTTTTAAACTGCGTTTTCTTATTTTAACTATTACACGTGTATGAGGTACCTCACACTTTCCAAGACAACGGTTGCTCTTAACTCAGAAAAGAGGGTCAGATAATGTTTTTTTATTATCAGAGAAAATCTAAACGTGTCTGAGGCTTTGACGACCCCTCTTCAACTCCGCGAAAAGAAAATAGAAAGAAAAACTGTCCGAGCTATTCAGGATATGTTCATCATCGTTTTTATTAAGAATTGCAATCGTTTACGGTGAAGTAGAATTTCCTATTAAATAAAAGCAAAATGCTTACAGTCATGAGCTTACAGTCCGAAATTTTCAAACAACAACAATGAAATGAAATGTGTGAAGAGTGAAATAATAAGGAAAACAACAACACAGGTAATAAGTGCGATTCTTTTCTTCAGAACTTTTTTTAACCTTAAGAGTCAGTGACTGTAAATATCGAGAATCACTGGACAGGCTCCCAAAATCGAAAATCCTGATAATTTGTCAAAAAGTTACTTTTGGGGAGCTATGTTCAAAAATATTATTGGAACTTTCTAGAAATTTATAATTTTCGAGAAAAAAAGGAAAAACGAAAATAGCGGATTTTGCCTAATTAATTATGCAAAATCACAGTTAAATTGACCAATTTCAGTACGCTTGTGCTGAAACAAGGTGCAACGCTAGAAAACGGGGATACGTTTTTTCTTTAGTATAAATCATCTACTTTCTAGACATTGTCCTTTTCAAAGTTTTCCAGCGATTCAGAAAGTTTCACGGTTTCTTAAAAAAATGCCATCTCAAGCATTTTGTGAAAAGGCAAAAATTGAGCAACTTCAGTGGCACGAAATCCATCTTGGTATGTCCGATATCAAATCAAAATATATACAAGGATAAAGTTCGGCCCTTATACTGAAACAATATGAAATAAAAAATCTGGGCAATTCAGATTCGTGTTGACAAAACGAGAACTCCCCGACGCGCTGTTGTCAAATTTGCATAAATTAGCAAAATTGTAAATACTCTAAGACTATACGTTCTGAGGAAACACGATAGACTGCCGAATCGACCCATGAAAATATGCCTTATCCATTCTTAGATGGTTTATTTGTTTTATCTTAGCAGTTATCTATATCAGTTTCGGCTTTGAGATATCTCAAATATAGAGGAAATCGGTAAAATTAGCCGCTTATTATTAAATAGTCAAAATGTCGGAGTTGGGAGGCAAACGCCATGAAGCGCTGTAGCTGTTTAGTCAACTACATTTTTCAGTTGCAGTTTCTTCACAAAATGTTAATTCTCCTTTTGAAAAAATTTTTTTTCTTCAAATATATTCTTAAAGGGGTTGTTTAGCGAAGCAATGTTTACTAAACTCTAACCGGAAGTCATTCTAGTATCGCGACCACGGTTTGTTTTCAAACGCGATGTTCAAATGTTTTCATGTTAAGAGCTGTGGATAGTTTTTTCATAGTCTGATCACAAATAGAAACAATGAACCTCTAAATAATCTATGTTTCTTACCTCTGAGTTATAACTACATGATCAATTGACACGCCCTTGACACGACACCGTGACTACTAATTGATCTATTAGCTATTTCAAGTGACTGTGACGCAGTTTATATTTATAACCATGGCGACCTTAGAAGCCCTAACAATATATAATACAACGTACATTTATTGTGACCATTGTTAGTATCAGCATTTATTTTAATTTTATTTTATCATCTTCCCTGAAAGACATTTCGTCGAAATATCGGCTGGAAAGCCAGCATAATAAACCAGCCTTTGAACAGACCGCGCCCGGAGACCAGGTCACGTATGCAGAAAGATATTGCAAGTTGGGTGTTCTATTTTCCAAAGACTTAGGTGTGCGTAGCCTGTTCCAGGCGTTCAGATAGTGGGGAAAGTGCGAATAGTTGGGGAAGGCGCGAAGAAAAGCGAGCGAAAAACCTTCCCCAACTATTTGCGCTTTCCCTACTATCTGAACGCCTGGAACAGGCTAAGGTGTGCGGTACCCTGTGCGGGAGGTTTCAACTTGTAAACAACTAGGAATAAGAATGTCTTTTTGGAGTTTTGCTTCTCTTGTGGTGCAAGCTCCGAAAAAACAAAAGCGGTCAGTTTTGAAGGGCTACAATATCTTGACGAACGTTGAAAGCGTCAACGACGAAAGAAAATTATTACTTGCACGTGCAGGTGAGTAGTAACACATGACTTTTCTTTTCGCTGATAAAACAAGCCTTGGAACTGTTGGATTTGAACCTAATTGTACCGTGTTGAGGGTTTCCTTAACTTTACTATAACTCGGATTTTCGTCAGTTGCGCGCACTGGGGCGGGTACGGAATTCGCTGACGAACTGGCAAGACACAATGCTATGACTCCCCTTGTTCCCCAGCTATAAAACTAAGAGGTTTAAGGTTTCTGAGACCGCGAACAGTATCTTATTTTTCTTCAATGACCTGCTTCAATCATGCGAGGAATAATAGCGCATTTAGCAGCCCATAGAGCAAAAGTAAACTTCCAGCTCGTGAATCTCTCATCGCATGCTCATCTCTCACTACTGCACTATCACTGCAGTGCTAGTTCTTTTCTCCGAACAGGATTCAGTGTAGCTCAGCGGTTTCTCTCCTCGCCTAAAACTTCCTTTGAGCCTCTGCGAAGAATCTGCACGTGCAAGCCTATAGCCCCATTAATGCAACGCATTCAGCCGTTAGCTGGCAGCGCGAACAACGAGCGATTGCAGAGCACTTTGTGTTCGTGTCTTGAAAGGCACCTGTTCTGGCGCAGTCTTATCCTCAAATATTGAAAACTGCGTTGCAGTTCCATTGTCTGTACGCGAATGCAAAGAATAAGCAAAAAGCCAACGTGGATAGTCGAGTAGCAGAGCTCATCACGCGCGCAAAGCATCAAAACTTGTAGAGCACACGAGACTGGATCAATCCCGGCCCAAACTCCCCTCGGCCCATGCCCTACCCTCTCTTGATGATAACCTTGAAAATGCACCTCAACGCAAGCTACAATATTTTAAGATTAGACTGCGTATCAAGTGCCTTTAAAGACATGAAAACAAAGCGCTCTGCTATCGCTTGTTGTTCGGCTTCTGAGTATCCCTTAATTAGTATCCCCGTCTTGAGTAGAAGCAAACCGCAAAAAAATGCAGGTAAATAACGACTTTAATTTGAAACGGTATTCTCTGCTAAACACAGCAAAACATCAAAAGTGTTTACTGAGCTGACGTGACATTCGGTCGTGTAGCCGCGCGAAAAACAAAGCCTCGCTTTGGTTTTAAAATTGCTAAGATCCCGGATGTTGTGTGGCGTCATACGTGCATGTTTTGTGGCGTCATACGCGCCCGCGAGCTCGCCTTGCGCGACGCTGCGACGCTCCGACGCACCGACACACATGTTATGGACGCGCGCCCGGGAAACATTCCCCTAGCTATGACCATGAAAAATGACGGGCATAGGTTCTATGAGTATGGGGCTCCGCGAGCGGGCCTTCGGCCCGCGAGAGCTCCGCTGGAAATTACAAAATCCTCAAAGAAATGCGCGCGCTTTGATTGGTCAAACCGAGTTCATTATATCTCAAAAATGCACGCGCATACGTCATGCAGTACTTTGTCCCTTTGTGGTCTTTTTTTATAAGAAATAATAAAAACTTGTTCCTCGAGCATTGTTCGGTTATATAAACACTTGGCATTTTTTAAGAACACTCGAGAAGCATTCTCCTTCAGCTCGTGCTTCTCTGTACTTCTCTCGTGTTCTTAAAAATTCCGTATAACACAACAATGCACTCGGCGCGTTTTTTATTTCTTTAATAAAAAATAAACGGACAAGCCCAAGACCAGGCGAAGATGGGAGCTGAAAGGATCAAGCCCGGCTTTCTCGATCGGGTGGGGGTGGGTGGGTTTCCAAGCTCTCTTATGCGGTCTCGAGTAGAGTGATGGGGTGGAGCACATGTAACTTCTATTCTAGTCTCATTTGCATAATCCCCAGGGTATTAAAGGGGCAGTATCACGAGGTTCCACGCGCGGCACTGTTCACCATTCTTGCACCGGAATTTTGGACATATCACTGTTAAAAGTGATTTTTTCTTTCTTTCGGCTATCAAAACGGATTTTTTGATTCAACAAATACCTCCACTTCTCGACGGCCTTTTTGAATTTGCGGAATCAAACTTGAAAACTGGGCCGACGTTTTCAAGTTTCGACCTCGTGATACTGCCCCTTTAATTACCAATGCAAATAGAGTTTGCGTAGTAGCAATGGTCACAATAAATGTATTTCATATAATTATTATTTGAAAATGTATTTCATATAATTATTATAATTATTATAAGGGCTTCTGAGGTCGCCATAGTGGTCGCCATAGTGACCAAAATGACTGTATCACAGTCATTTTGCAGCGCGAAATAGATCAATTAGTAGTCACGGTGCCGTGTCAGTTGCTCGTGTAGTTAAAACTCAGAGGTGATAAACATAGATAATTTGGAGGTTAATTGTTTCTATTTGTGATCAGGTTATGAGAAAACGATCCACAGTTCTTAACATGAAAACATTTGAACATCTCCACGTTTGAAAACAAACCGTAGTGTACTAGAAGGACTTCCGGTTAGAGTTTAGTAAACATTGTTTAATAGTCTTTTAGTACTCGCTAAACAACCGCTTTAAGAATATATTTGAAGAAAAAAATCTTTTTTTTCCATAGAAGAATTAAAATTTTATAAAGAAACTGCAATTAAAAAATGTACTTGACTTAACAGCTACGCCGCTTCACGGCATTTGCCTCTTGACTCCGACAATCGACTATCTAATAAATAAGCGGCTAATTTTACCGATTTCCTCAAAATTTGAGATATCTCAAAGCCGAAAATGATACAGATAACTGCTAAGATAAATCAAATAAACCATCTAAGAATAGATAAGGCATATTTTCATGGGTCGATTCGGCAGTCTATCGTATTTCCTCAGAACGTATAGTCTTATAGTATTTACAATTTTGCTAATTTATGCAAATTTGACAACAGCGCGTCGGGGAGTTTACGTTTTGTCAACACGAATCTGAATTGCCCAGATTTTTTATTTCATATTGTTTCAGTATAAGGGCCGAACTTTATCCTTGTATATATTTTGATTTGATATCGGACATACCAAGATGGATTTCGTGCCACTGAAGTTGCTCAATTTTTGCCTCAATTTTTGGACAATGTCTAGAAAGTAGATGATTTATACTAAAAGAAAAACGTATCCCCGTTTCCTAGCGTTGCACCTTGTTTCAGCACAAGCGTACTGAAATTGGTCAATTTAACTGTGATTTTTGCATAATTAATTAGGCAACTCATTGTTTTCACATTTCTCAGATACTTTCATAACAAAAGTTAGATAATTTACTACTAACTGAGTTTTTAGACCTGTTCTCTAAGAATTGAAATAATAAGCAAAACAACAACACAGCTAATAAGTTCGATTCTTTTGTTTAGAAATTATTTTAACCTTAAATCCACTTATCTCATTCAACTTGTCAATCACTTAAGACCCATTTATATGGTGTCAGGTATCCTAGACCGCAACCCTCCCCCTGAGTTTCCTGGGCGAGCTAACTTGTCACACATTTCTTTTAGGATTTTTTAAAAATAATTTTATCAAATAAACACTTTGGCCTCCTACCCGGGACCAGATGACTAATTTACTGGAGTTGCCAAACGTAGAACGTGACTTATTTAATGGAGTCGCCAAACTTTTATATAAACGCTCGGCAAAGTGGTCTCAGGCGAAGGGTTATCTCGGGTACGTGGACAACAGTTTTCCATGTTAATGGGGCCTTGCTACACGCTCCATGAACATAATAAAAATATAAAATTTCATCTTTGATATCAAATACTTATATACTTGGAATTTCGGTAAATATTTTCTTTATCGACCTTTCATCTTAGTTAAGCTTATCATTGGCTTTCTGTTCATTATAAAAGACGACAGAACATTAAGAAAGACGTGAACAATAACTGGCCGGTGTCATCCGCGATGAGATGGCAACGAAACAAAAGAAAAAGAAGAAGGATGGTACAGAACAAAGTAATTTAATTGGTTGGCACGTTTTTGGCTTTTTTAACTATCTTTATCCTTTTACTTATTATTTGACCTCTTGGAGAGCAGGTCATAAAAATTCAGCTAGTATTAAATTATCTAAATTTTATAATGAAAGGATTTGAGGAATGTGAAAACAATGAGTTTTAAAATTGAAAGCACAAGAATTAAGATTCACTAGCGGGCTATTTTTCAATTTTAGCAATTCTCGAAAACAGTATTACGTACAAAAATTCACAAAAACAACTTTTTCTCGGTCTAGAATAACTAGTTTGACTAATTTCCGAATAAAATACACCTGTTGCGTATCAAAAAATGCCCGAAAACTGATTTAGACATCTTCGCATAAGGCGACGCGAGTGAAGATAGAACTAATATATATAGTTAGGCTTAGCCTAACAGCGGCGCCCTCTGAAGAACCTCTGAACAAGCTTAACTAGGATGAAACTTAACTAATAGGTGAAAGGTCGGAAGCACAAGAATTAAGATTAATATTGATGACCGGGCTATTTTTCAATTTCAGCAATTCTCAAAAACAGTATTACCCGACCGTCTGCACAGTACATTTAGACCGTACAAAAGTTCACAAAAACAACTTTTTCTCCGTCTATAATAACTGTTACGACTACTGTTAAAAAATACAGTTGTTGCTTGTCAAAAATGCCTGAGAAACTGATTTGGAAATCAAAATTGCCAAAAATACACAAACATATTTGCATACGGCCACGTGAGTGAAGTTTGAACTACAATAAAATTCAAGTCTTGTTTTGTTTACATAAAATCGCTTTTCAACCTATGTAATGAATGAACAAACACATAAAAATGGACAACACAATCTTCTTTCGAAAAATTTTATTCAAATCTCCATTAGTTTATGTTGAAAAGCAAAACGCGAACCATATATTTATAGCTCATAGAGGCCGAGCTGTCTTCGATGAAAGAAATCAAAACGAGTGAATTTGAGAACGTTTCTTCTCAAACTCATTAATTATGCATGCAGTGGAGAGCCAATCAATGAGGGATATTTTGGTCAGGTGGATGAATCTTGATACCCAATGAAACACCAGATAAAGATCTCACCGTGTTTCATCTGAGATCAAACATGTTTTTCATCTGAGATCAAACACTTGCATTTTAATGAGGTTTTTATTCATAATACAACTCGTACATTGTTAAACATGCGAGAGAGTAAACATTAGTACAAGTTCGATAACTCTAAATTTTTACTCCCTAAATAATTGCAATTCAGCTCACCTTCGGTCGCTATTATCAAGGGGATTTAATGCGTCAGCGCCATTCCGTTCTTCAAGATAACGTCGGATACCACAAACCATTCCGTAAATAGTTTTCGCGGGATATCTCTCACCGGTCTTCTTAGCCACTTCCATAACAAATTTACTAAGCCAATAATTTAAGCTCAGCGCGTCCATTTCTTCGAGTCTTGTAGAGAGCGTCGAGACTTTATGCAAGTCATAATCCTTGAAAAGGCCTCCTGGATCTAAAACGGGCGCTTTAATCGTCCGAGCAAATTGCCATTCACTAAAACTCGACAGGGCCCATTTGTTCTTATACTTCGTTGATAGGGGGACAGCTTTCTCCACTAAGTCTTCTTCTTCGCACGACGTTCTCGGCTCTCGAAACCTTACAGCTTTCGGCGCACCTTCTTCAGACATGGTCGGACGCCAACTGTGATCAACAACAAGTCCTCATGCATATAAACGTGTTTTTTCGGCAAAGCGCAAAAAAATTATCACTGAATAATTTATCATTGTTTGCTTTGAGAAACATGTCACTGCATAATTTCCTATTGTTTCATTTGAGAAGACATGTCAAAAACTCGGGATTTTTGCTTTCTTTTGTTCTTTTCTTTTTTTTTCTATTTTGTTTGCAATTAGGCGCCGATTGAGAAGCTATATCAAAAACTCGTGCTTCGGGTTTCATCAGGGGTTCCAAACACCTCGAAACAATAAAAGCACTCGGCCGAAGCGGCCTCGTGCTTTCATCTGTTTCTCGGTGTTTGGAACCCCTGATGAAACCCTCGCACTCGTTGTTGATATATTACATAAACAATTAGCGAGAACACAAAGAAAAAGTCAATCACAGATTGATATCAACATAAATTCCCATCGAAAAATGTATTTTGTTTTACCTTTAAGTCCCTCTACTGTTGGAAATTCTTTAAATCTACGCTTCTTCAGTTCTGAAACCCGAAGTAACAAACATCTCCCCGGCGAAGCAAGATTTTATCCCTGAAAGCTCTTCTTTTTCCACCAAAGCGGCTTCTGAGTATCCCTGTCTTGAGTAGCAAACCGCGAAAAAATACAGGAAAATAACGACTTTAATTTAAACGAGTTTCTCCGCTTAGTAAACACAGGAAAACATCAAAGTACCTGTCCTGTCCGGACGCGCCCGCGAAACATTCCGCTAGCCATGACCATGAAAAATGACGGACATAGGTTCTATGAGTATGGGGCTGCGTAGCCGGGCCTTCGGCCCGGCGAGTGCTCCGCTATAAAATCCAAGTCTTGTTTTGTTTACATAAAATCGCTTTTCAACCTATGTAATGAATGAACAAACACATAAAAATGGAAAACACAATCTAGATCTTCTTTCGAAAAAATTATTCAAATCTCGATAAGTTTATGTTTAAAAGCAAAACGCGTACCGTTTATAGCGTATCGAGGCCGAGCTGTCTTCGATGAAATTCAAGAAATCAATACAACTGAATTGAAGCACGATTTATAAACAATTCTCTAAAACTAACGAGAACACATAGAAAAAGTCAATCACAGATTGATATCAACATAAATTCCCATCGAAAAATGTAATTTGTTTTACCTTAAGTCCCTCGACTGCTTGGAAATTCTTTAAATCTCCACTTCTGTGGTTCTGAAATCCGTAAAACAAACATCTGCCCGCATTGCTCCCGCATTGATAAAAACGTATGAAGTTCCTCGAAGCAAGATTTTATCCCTGAAAGCTCTTCTTTTTCCACAAAAGCGGCTTCTGATGATCCCTTAAATAATTAGTATCCCTGTCTTGAGAAGATGCAGGGAAATAACGACTTTAATTCTAACAGTTTTCTCCACTAAACACGGCAAAAGATCCAACCAAAGTGTTTACCGAGCTGACGTGACATCGGCCGTGTAGCCGCGCGAAAAATAAAGCCTCGCTTTGGTTTTGAAATTGCTAAGATCCCAGGTGTTGTGTGGCGTCATACGCGCCCGCGAGCTAGCTTTGCGCGACACACGGACACACATGTTACGGACCCGCGCCCGCGAAACATTGCGCTAGCCATGGCCATGAAAAATGACGGGCACAGGTTCTATGTGTATGGTGTTTTGGTGCTGGGAGACTGGGAAACGGATGAGGCTTTGCCTCCGCGAATAAATCGTAAGTACACTAAGAATAAGGGCGACCCATCCACTATCAATCAATCTATCAATCCATTTGGCCGGGGTTTTGTTATGGCGGCATTAAATATCAATAGTTTACTTGCACATTTAGATGATCTCAAATTTTTTGTACTCGACTCCAAAATTGATGTACTGGCTATCAATGAAACGAAGATTGACAGTACGGTCAATGATAATGAAATATACTTGCCAGGATTTGAGGTTGTTAGGAAAGATCGCTCTGTTAATGGCCGAAGTGGTGGTGGTGTTTGCATATATTTACGGAGTAACATAAATTACCAGATCCGTGACGATTTATGTGATGACCATCTTGAATGTGTTGTCATCGAAATTATCAGACCCCACTCCAGACCTTTTATTGTCAGTACGTGGTATAAACCTCCAAACTCTCCCCAAGATATCTTTCGTCAATTTGAGTCTTTAATCGATAAAGTGGACTCTGAACAGAAAGACTTTTATCTTCTGGGTGATCTAAATTGTAATATGCATGACGGATCAAATCATAACTCATCCACTTTAACGAACATACTTGATATATATGGACTGAGTCAATTGATCTCTGAACCGACTAGAATTACACCCACTTCGAGTACGTTGATTGACCTCTGTATAACTAGTTCTCCCGAAAAAATATCAAAAGCTCGTGTAGTTCATCTCGGTATCAGCGATCATTCTCTGGTCTTCATGACTCTTAAAATCTGCTACGAGCGAACTGGTAGTCATCGCACGATTGAAACACG
>JAJLRJ010000004.1:30795284-30835284 GCA_024195265.1 Dendrophyllia cribrosa | reverse complement strand
CTACTACAGGCAAATGGCGAGCATAGAACCGAAAAGCATGGCGGCAAGGAAAGAAGGAAACGCGAAATAGAACAAAATATATAATACTAACGTGACAGTAAATAAGAAGAGATATTTCCCTCCAAAGTTTCTTGTTTCGAAGAAGAACCAGGAACGGCGTGATGAATCGACTGAGCGGTAACAGGAAGAGCAGGGGCGGCCAACGCGGCTTGCGCCGCCGCCACATTTGCAGAAGGAACTTGAGCGGCTTCTTCGGTCAGATTAAACTGACAACAGATAGCGGAGAATGCTAAGCTGACTGGCGCGAAAAGAGGGCGAATAAAGTGATTTCAATCCTTATATACGCTTTGAGGGCGACCGCTGACAAATAGTCAGTTTATATAAGCTTTATTTTGATATATGGGTTAAGGTATTTTAAGAGTGATCTCGAGACGCTAGAGATGTGACACTGGAGACATCCCGAGGGTATACTGATCCTCTCATTGTCAAAATATGTAGCTTACTGCATTCAGTAAAAAAATATTTTATTTTCCTTTAATTTACAAAAATCATTAAAAGTGAATTTCTTATCGTTGCGTACGTGCGGATGTATTATTGTCGTTACTGCTTCATGTTCAAGTGTGTCTTTTCCTTCTGATAGAAAAACTGCCATAGCATGGTTTCTGTGCGTTAAAAAACCAACGAGTTATATTCTGCGAATTAGGGCTCTTCTCAATAGTACATTGGGCATACTGTAATAGTTATAATGTACTGCAATAGTGTTTGTCGTTGTTATTTGCTCTTTATTTTGCACCTTATCCATTATCCGAATCATAATGACCATCACTATGTGTATCGAAAACTTGCAAAAACCTATTTTCCTGTCAATTCGGGTTTTATCCATTTAACAAAAAGAATATCATATTTAAATATGGCGATAACCATACATTTCAATTCACATGCCCAAAAACTCGCGATGTCACGGTTGCGTGTTCTTTAATGTATTGTGTACATAACATCTCCATGTGGTGATTATGATGAAGTAGTTTTTAAAAAAACATGTCGCCCTGAGTAAGCGTCTGGGAGCGTGTTTCGCCTTGGTTTTTTGTTGTTCAAAAACTGTGCAAAGTCCACAATATAAAAACAAAAGACTGTTGCTCGTCCTGTTTTCTCTCGCTCTCGCTCCCTTTCCTTTTTCTCTCTCTTATCTGTGATTTTCGGGATGTTCGGGGTCATAGAAACCATTTTTCGAGCATGGCTGCAGTTCTAGGTAACGCAGAACCAGCCCTGATGCAAAACACGAATGAAATTTTGTCACTATTTGGTTGATATTTCCCATCGTAGTTCGTACGACATTTTCCATAAACTCCTTTAGTAAACTAGTAAAGTTAAAAGCTACACGAAATCGAAATACTTACAACAACGCGTCTTGTCAATTGTACAGTCACACTTGATAAATCCGGGACTTTCCCTGCATTCCAAGAAACAAAAGCAAAGCCGTTAAAAATAACGAAAATACATTAATTTATGAATGTTGCATACGAAATGTTTCCATGTGTAACTTGGTCGCGGGGGACAGGTTCCGCTCATCAGTATGCATTTATGAAAAGAGTATGCACGAAGTGCGACGGCTGATACCGAAAATGCGCGAAATATTCACGAACAGGCTCTGTAAGGGACGGACCATTAGATTTTTGAGGGGGGGGGGGGGGGGGGGTTGGGCAAATACCAAAAAAAAATTCGAGCACGGCCTTGAACTGCAAAAAAATATCGTGCAAAACAAAAACCCCAGAAAAAAAAATTCCTGCAAAGTTTTATATTTTTAGA
Organism: Dendrophyllia cribrosa; assembly: GCA_024195265.1. NCBI lineage: Eukaryota > Metazoa > Cnidaria > Anthozoa > Scleractinia > Dendrophylliidae > Dendrophyllia > Dendrophyllia cribrosa. The sequence goes on along the minus strand of JAJLRJ010000004.1, from coordinate 30,833,478 downwards.
ACAATATTTTATATCCAGGAGAAGATGGTCAGTACACAAATAAATCACACTGACGTTGTAGAATGTTAGCGACTTATGAGCGCCTGGGGAGGATCAAATGTTCTATCTTTTCATTGGCTTGTTTAGTTTAGCCAATAACAATGGTTTATTTTTGACCGACGTAAGTTCTGTTTCTGTGAGTTAGCGCTCGGCCTCTGCCCTAAGAAGGCTCAAGACATATCTACGAACAAACTATGTCACAAGAAAGATTAAATCATTTCATTATCCAGACATTGCATTAACTGACAAATTGAACATGGCTGATATTGGAAATCAGTTTCTTTCTGCCTCCAATGACAGAGAAAATCGCTTTGGAAAATTCGTTTCCAAAGCCTTCCCATACTGAAAAGAATTGACAGAGAATATTCGAGTGACAGTCGAATTTACTTTGAACAAACAACCAAAATGGAGTTACACCCAAGTTTCCCAACTGAATTCAAAGCTGGCTTTGGAAACTGTTTCTCCGGTCTCAGGAACGCTGGAAATAGCATTTCAGAGAGTTTCATTTCGGACCCCCCTAGAAGCTCACGCCTTCGGCGCTCGGCACAGGAGATTCGCCCCACCAACATTATATTTCCGGCGCCGCCCCTGTAATTGTAAGACGGTTGGGTGTACTACGATGGGCTGTGGAAGCGACATCAACAGGGGGCTGGTGTGTAAAAATTGTAGGGGCAGTTACAACACCGCGGCCAGGCTTCATGCTATCAAGCTGCTGTTACATCAGATCTGACTTGCTATAGTATTCCTGTCTCTAGTATGGCCTTTCTAGTATTCCTAACACGTATATGTGTCAGGTATTAAAACATATAGACTCGCAAAAAAATATCATGCAAGCAAATCATGTCAAAAAGAAAAATCCTGCACAGTCTCGAGCGTAGAAAAAAATATCCTGCACCAAAAAATTGACCACCACCCCCCCCCCCCCCCCCCCCCCCCCCCCCCCCCCCCCCCCCCCCCCCCCCCCCCCCCCCCTCAAAAATCTAATGGTCCGTCCCTAATGCCTTTGCATCAATAATTGCACGTGCAAAGCGCTGTCTGGTAAAATACACTATTTTTCAACGCATTGGGCCTGGTCGCACTACAGTTAAAAACAAAAATTAGCCCGTGCAAAAATCGAGGAAAACAAAAGAAACCGCTCCGGTGGGACACGCTTTTTGTGGAATGTTTTTGTTTTTATGTCATTTTGCACGGGCTAATTTTTGTTTTTGACTGTAGTGCGACCAGGCCCTTTGTTGTTTCTGCAGGAAGTGTTGACAATAGCCCGTGGCAAAATTACCATAAATATAAATTTTTTGTATTCGTGTTTGCTTGGGAAGCCTTCGGAAGCGTAAAAACATATACCATGCGCGATTTAGGGGTAACACTTATTCTTTTGTTAAAACAATAGAATATTAGAGCACAAAAGAACGACAATACAATAGAATACAATACCCTAGAATATATTAGAATACATAATTTTACCTAATACAATGAATGTGTACAATGTACAATAGAGCTAACACCCTAAATCGGGCATCATATGTAAAAACAAGCAATTTTGTGTCCAAGAATTCAGCGCGGATAGAGAATTTCATGAGTTGACATTGCAGGGAGGTAAACTAGGTGTATTGTAGATTGTCATATCGGACTCAAAATTTTTGAATAGGCTTTCAAAGGGAAGATATGAGGCTTCAAATTCTAACATGGACAATTTTACTCCTTTAAAAGCTAATAACTTTTAATTGAAGTTGAAATAAAAAAATCGGAGTCAGATACGACACAATAGACGTTTTGACGGATCAGTGAGTGGTGAAATCAACTTGCTTTGTGTTCTTCTCGAGGAGCAAACTTGGACACAAAACCACGTTTTTAAAAGACATAAGTTTAGTCGCTTACAGCATTGCCGCAAAGCGCGATCTCTTTAATAAAAAACAATCCTTATGCCCTTCCATTATTCGCCAATATCTTTGTTAAATTTTAGCGAAATCGGCTTTCAAACGTTCACGATATAACGTTTTTCAAAGTGACCCCTGCTAAAATTTTGCCTTATGAATTTGTTCATGACCAGGTATCCCCCGCGACCTTAAATAGAATAAACAAGACATGAAAAACTGGTTGAATCAATGAAAATTTTGAAGAGAAAATTATAACTAGACAAGTACTAAACAATGACCAATGGGGAAAATTTCATTTAAGTACTGCGTTCATTTGCAAAGCTTAACTATCGGACCGACAATATCAAGGAATCAATGTGTGCTAAATTGTTAAACAGTCCACAATTCTGGAGCTAAATCATAATGTAATAATCCTATCAAGTTGGTCTCTTGAGCACAGATAAAAGAAAGTGGATAAAAATAGCAGCAAATATCAAGTCAGACAGCTGAATCGTCCATCAAACGGATTAGTACTAGCTGATGATAGTTGACATCCATTCACATGCTCCATTAAGCACGACGGGTGGTGCATAAATTTGCTCGAAATATTGATAAACTATTCATGAGATCCCTGAAACAAAGCCGATAAGAATGTATTTTTATTAAGAAGTAAACTTTGGTTTATACATGTCACAGTTTTTGTGCTCAACACAGATGTATCCATAGTGGCATGGATTCTTGGTGAGAAAAATGAACAAATTGGACTTTGAATTGTAAACAAAGAAATGTTTATCAACAGTGTCAGTGTTACTTTTAGACTACTAAAACACCATGACGTCGCAGTCTCGATTGTGTACGAAGTTTGCATTTCAGGCTAATTTGTATGCTATTTCAGCAGTCCAAATATTTATTCTAGTTTACTGTCCACGCGTACGCAGTTGGGCCATCTGAAACATTAGTTTTCAATTTCATTTCGATATGGACCGATAACAAAATTTAATCACTAACTCACAGAGAGCTTAACAATTAATGATTATTGTGTCTACTGCGAGTGCACATTTGCTAAAACCGAAAGGTGGAACAATAAAGGAGTTAACTGGTCTATTTTTGTCCAAAAATCATATCCAAAAAATTATCAACGTAGACACATGCTATCCAAAGGAAGACTAATATTTTTTAAAGAGATTAAAGCCTCATTTTCAGCTCATTAATAATACATTGTATTACTTTAGTTTTACCTAGTTAATGCTCCATTTTCTCTTGGATGACAAGTAGTTTTTAACGCAGAGATTAAACTATTACCAATGCAGCATTGTAGTAACAGTATTAACTCCACGAATTTAAGGTCGGCACGAACGAGGCGATTAAGTCTCGGCGACGTCATGGCGACCGAGTCGCCTGTTGTTGTTTACGCGAACAGACTGGTTACAGCGATTGATTTGCTTTTGTATTGGGTTTTTATTTTATTTGGTCAGCGCGAGTCTCAAGAGCAGTACACACAAGGCAACTAGTTGCAGGAACAGTTTGAATTGGCCTTTGATTGCATGGTTAAAATTTTAAGCTTACATTGGTGACAGCGACTAGTTCTGCGAGGAGTACATAAAAAGAGATTACCGCGACTATTCGTCGCGACCAGTCGTTCCAATTTAAACCAGTTTGAATTTCTGCAACCAGTCGCCGCGACCAAATTTTGGTGCCCGAGACTAGATGTTTTGCTGAAAACGAGTAGTTCACACGAAAGCGACCAGTCGCCTCGAGTGTGCCGACCTTTATAATTAAAGTATAGCAGCCATTTACAAGGCTTTATAGCTTACCACACTTCCGGCTTCAGTGTTGTTGTGAGTATGCAACAAGAACCTTTCAAAAATGACTCATTCAGTGTTCAATTTCAGCGATTCAGCGTTCTTTACGAGTCCCTGTCGCAAGTTTACTTGCATTTAAAATCCAGAAGACAATTCCTGTTCATGAAATCGAAAGGAAATTATAATCTTCTTCGGTAGCAGCTGTCAGTTTTTCTATCATTCTCGTCCCCAGGCCTGGCCCTTGTAGCCGCCGGAGTCTGAACACAAGGACAAAGGAGCTCTGGGGACTCCACCGCGGTGCAACATTTGCGCATTCAAACCAAAGCCGTGGAGTAAACGCACAGACTCGGGAAAAAGTTGTGAGCTTTGACTTCTCAAAGTTAAAACCTTATAACGGACTTTTCCTTTTTTTATACTTGTACAGTCAAGCCAGTATTCAGCAGACACCCTCAGGACCCTCGCAAGGGTTTCCTTAATGAAGGGGTGCGCTAATAATACAGGTTCGTTTTACAGTAAACATAGGAAGAAATTAAGGGACTCAGGCCGAGTGTGTCCGCTTAATTAAGAGGGTGTCCACTAAAATTTGGGGTCCGCTTTTACAGCTTTCATTGTATATTCCTGTCGTTCTGAGATTTTAATTCATGGTTTTACCCGGGAAATTCATGCGGTCGGCCGACTTTTAATCTTATTGCAAGGGTCCGCCTCACCCTTGTCTTAACCCGAACCCGTTGCGCTAGACAAAGGTAACGCGGACTCCAGGAACGGCCGAGTGCATTCTCGTCCTCAGAGCTCCACGTTTTTTTAATTGCGTCTCGTGTAGCTCTGGCAACGGACAAAGATTCGATTTTTTTGATTGGCCGTTTAAAAATGAATGCACATCAAGGTAAAACATTTAAGGTGGCTCCAAGTTTTTTTGGGTCACACTTCCTGTTTTGAATGCGCTCATACATAATCTTATTTTCGCTCAATGAATCTGATTTCGATACCAGTTGTAGGTTTGGATATATAAGCGGTCAAAATATTCCATAGGTCTCACAAATTATCTTTAAATTACCACAGACATCATTACTCCCTGCAAACAGCTCTGACAAACTCCTCGGCAATAAAGAGATCGAGCTTTTCATTCAAATGCAGTTTTAAAAGAGTGAAAACGTCAAGCAAAACTGCATTTGAATGAAAAGCTCGATCTCTTTATTGCCAAAGAGTTAGTCAGAACTATTTGCAGGGAGTAATAATTTAAGTCTGAGGGAACTTTCAGTGGTGATTTAATGATAATTTGTGAGACCTATGGAATGTTTTGACCGCTTATATTTAATTATAATATTCATTAATAATTCATAAGGTTTCTGTCCAATCTCTGCGCAGCATTAAGTTCACGTGAACATACTTGTATACCCGATAATAATCCCAAGTAGTTGAAAGCACGGGGAGGGTTTGAATAGTCAGCAGGGAAATGTTGGGGTTGATGAATTAATACAATAAATAATGACCTTAATTAGTATTCTGTATATATACAGAATACTAATAGATCTATTAGTATTCTGTATATACAGAATACTAATAGATCTATTAGTATTCTGTATAAACAGAATACTAATAGATTTTTCTGTATGAACGATGCAGAACAGCTCGCAATTAAAATCCACATTTAATTTTTTGACTGAACTGCTTTATTGTTACAAATGTATCTTACTTTACTTGAAATTGAAATTAATAGTGCAGTTGTTAAAAACTGCATTGCTTGCAACATTCTTTACAATATTCATTGGCAAACTCCTTGATGACGATGGCAAAGTAATGTTAGCTAGAACGTCATCTGGAATATCAAAATTACTTGATGACGATGGCAAAGTAATGTTAGCTAGAACGTCATCTGGAATATCAAAGTCAAAATTACTTGATGACGATGGCAAAATAATCTTAGCTAGAACGTCATCCGGAATCTCACTTTCAAAACTTGCGTTATCTGGAACAGCATCAAAACCCCAATTACATTCAAATACTGGAAAGTCAAAATCTCTCCAAATTTTCACCTTTTCTTTTTCGTCCTTCATATGACGAGCCATGCTTGTTACGACTCCTCTGGCTGAGCAGCTATACCGAAGTGAATATTCAAATTTGTCTCGATTTTTCGCCCACAAAACACTATTGTTTAAAAAAGAAAAGGTTATTCAGGAACAGAGTGTTACATAACCTTATCCACGTTGGTGTTGTTTAAAAAAACAAAAGCTTGATCACTAACAGTGTGTTACATAACCAAATCCACGTTGGTGTTGTTTAAAAAAGAAAAAGCTTGTTCATTAACAGTGTGTTACATAACCTTATCCACGTCGGTTTTCAGAAACAATAGAAAATGTTTGCATAACAATGGAGTGTAAAATATCATAAGTACTTTACAATATTCGTGGCAATGTTGTATCGGATTCACAATCTCTCGCCTTCGGCTCGAGATTGTAAATCCGATACAACATCGCCACTCATATTGTAAATAGTACGTAATGCTCCACATAAGTAGTAAACTTCATTGTTCTGCGGCATTGGGTCTTTCCCACACAGAATATCTTTGGTTTCAAGAATAGAGTAGGAGCTGATGGTTAATAATTATATTTCGCAGTATAAAAATACAAAAAATCCATTTTCGTCAATTAAATTTTAGAAAATGTTCGTGCTTAACCAATCAGAATAGCAGAAGACAATAGATAATAATTTTGCTTTTTTGATGAAGTTCCCCAAATACAATATCTTTTAAAACTTGCATGTTGTGCGATTGGGTCTCGAATTACTTGAAACCTTAAAAGAATTAAATAAAATGCACCTTGAACCTTAACTTTTCAGCAGTTTTTGAGTCTAGGCCAATGAGATCACAAGTTGTAACAATGAAAAAAGTTGACATTCCATCGTGCATTGCCGTTTAGCGCTTCCTTTTTTAGTATGCGGATCATTACTTAAAACATGAAAAACACGTGTTAAAAATGTATCAGCGCCCGAAATCGATCAGTTTAATTTCAATTGTTTGAAATTTCCCCATTTCGTGTGCTATACTGTGAAGATTATAGCGCAGTTATTCGCTTGTCGCGGGTAGCCCCAAAATCAAAAGATATTTAGGAAAAACTGTTTTTCGCCATGTTTGTTTACCGTTGCTATGGAAACGCTGATTAACATAAAAGGAGCATCATCCAAGGGTGCGTTCGATGGGAAATCCGGATTTCAATTTTGAAATCCGGATTTCGGATTTCCCAATAAAGCACGAAATCCAAAAACGGATTTCCAATTAGTGAAATCCTCTTCCAAGATGGATTTCAAAAAGAAATCGAAATCCGAATTTCATGGATTTGCTACTTTTGCGTTCGTTTGGGAAATCCGAAAACGGATTTGCAAAATTGTTCTCGTAAGCAGCGGTCTGTTATCCGCTGATTGTGCGCACGCATTGGCGTGGGAATCATTTTTCTGCCGCCATTTTCTTGGATCTTTTGACAAAAACGATGAGTACAATCTTTTTTAGTCCAGAAATGACATCTCTTTTACATACGAAAATGACTTCGAAAATCATCGGGTCTATAACTTGGCACCACCAGTTCAAAATATAAATTAACCCACGATTCTTATCCGATTCACGGGAAACCTGCGATTTCCAAGCAGCAAAATCCACTGAGAATCATCTGCCTCGTTGTCATCATCAGTTTCCATAATTTCCCTTTCGTGAGTATTATCGAATAACTTTTCGAAAAGAAGCAGGAGAAAATGCAGTGCTCGCTGCCTTTCGTCCGCCATGATGGATTACGTGCGCACAATCGCCGGATAACAGACCGCTGCTCATGAGAACAGTTTTGCAAATTCGTTTTCGGATTTCCCATTCGAACGCAAACGTAGAAAATCCATGAAATCCGGATTTGCATTTCTTTTTGAAATCCATCTTGGAAAAGGATTTCGCTAATTGGAAATCCGTTTTTGGATTTCGTGTTTTATTGGGAAATCCGAAATCCGGATTTCAATTTCCCAATCGAACGCACTCCAAGCCTAACAACTGGTACCAAATTCAGATTCATTGAGTTAAAATAAGATTATGTGTAAGCGCATTCAAAAATGGGAGTGTGACCCCAAAGAATCTACTTGGAGCCATCTTAACCTTCTACGCATAAGGTGTTATTTCTAGTTGAATTTCAAATGTTGACTATTGCAACCAAACCAACAAAACCAATAATAATAATAAAGTGTGTTATCGAATAAAAGAAAAGTGGTTAATAAAAAACTAATTATTAAAAGCTAATTATCTACACATGTACAAATCAAACTAACTAGGATATTTAGGAGATATATACATGGAATTTTCAACCATTTCTCAGATTGATGTTGCATTTGTTGGGCTAAGGTAGGAGTTTGTGCAGTTTATGATCGGAGTTGTTACAAATGTCCTCGAATAGCCTTGGACGTTAAGGCTCTTCTACGGTCAGAAAGGTTGGCGATAATTAGCGTATCACGATAAGTAATGAAAGGGAAAATAATTATCATAGCGCGCGCTTCTGTAAACATTCTAGTTCATCAGAGAGATAGGAGGGAAGTGCGTTATGGAAAACAGGACAAGCATATTCCATGATTGGACGAATACATGTGGTACAAAGTGGTACAAAAGGTTAAGAGCTCTTTAGAGTTATTTTCTGTAAACCGTGAAATAGTTACTAAGCTAGTAGGCACCAGTAGACACTATAAGACACTAATTCCATTGTTTTCTTTTGTTTAGTTTTAACTAATTTTGGCTAATTTTGATTAATTGCTAGATACTGTTTCACGGTGTAAGGAAAATCGCTCTATCTTACAATGTTTGCTCTCTTTAGCTGCCTAAGACTGAAATACAAACAAATTGACACCTTCCTCGAGATTTAAAAAACATGCAAGTGCCATCTTAAATCACTAGACATGTTCAGACCTAAAAGCTTGACACTCAAAACCAATTCGATTGCTTTCCCGTTGAAAAGAATGGGAGTAAAGTCTAAATTATTCTTAGCGAATAAAATTCGTAATTCTTTGCATTTCGCCTCATTGAGTTGAAACCGGTTTTCATCAGGCTTTGCCACCAATTCATTTACGGCATCTTGGATCTTGCTTGGTCGTGTCATCGACGTATTTCCAAAGTTCCGTGTTGCTAGTGTTAATATCATCGATCATTAGTATGAACAACCAAGTACCCAGTTTGATCCCTTGGGGGACCCCTGCCGGCATGTCTCTCCATTAATAATTTTTATTGGATAGTTTGTGATTATAATGTATAAGGTTGTTTTTAAACGTTTTTATAATTATTGTATGTAGTAGTCCACGGCTCACTGGAAGAGCATTTTTAAATGAAAGTGATTCCGTGTTTTTTAAATAGATGATGATGATGATTCAGACCACAATCATGCTGTACGCTTAATGTAGGTGATGCCATATGGGATATGCAAAGTCACTAATTTCCCAGCAATAATTGTATGATCGATTAGGTCGAAGGCTTTCCGGTAGTCAAATAGACCAACTCTCACAGTAGAGCCTGTCCCGTCAGTGTGTTTGAACCGTGAATGAACCGGAAGAGTCCAGATGCCATAGCTCAGAAGGAGGTCGGAAACCTTATTGAGACTTATATAACGGAGTAACTGGTTAGCTTTCAGTTGAGGATGGGGTTAGCAGTTTATATAGTTAAATTTAGGCCTAAACAACCCGAGAAGCTAGGTGGTACAGCGGTACTGTAGGCTATGCAAGTCTAAGCCTAGCTGAGGTCACAGGTTCAATCCTGAGTGTCGACATTACGTTATATAATTCTCAATAAGTGTCCGACCTCCTTCTGACCTATAGAAGGCAGACTGTACCGAATGAACCATATCAATCAGCGCATGCGTTATAGAGGACTTCCAACTCTCACAGTAGAGCCTGTCCCGTCAGTGTGTTTGAGGTTCCTTCTGCATGTACCGGAGCACATATTACGTAAAACAAAAGGAACAAAGAACGACAATAATACAAATGCAAAACAAGACCAAAAATACAATACCTCACAAACAATAGAAGACAATGAGTGGTTCATGGGTACCGGTACATGCAGAAAGACCCGTGTTTGGACCATGAATGAACCATATCAATCAGCGCATGCGTTGTAGAGGACTTCGGAATAACCCCAAATTGGTTGACTTACTTCTTTCCAAGATTCCAGGACAATAACAGTTGCACTCAGTGTAATTTAACAATATAATAGTGAAGTCTGGGGTATATACGCAAAATCTGATTAGTCTTGGGACAGTTCGCAGATTGAAAAAGGCCATTCACAATTCTGCAAACGTTATCTAGAAGTAAACCATGAGGCATCAAATGTGGAATGTAGAGCTGAACTTGTTAGGTTTCCTCTTATTAAAGCCATAAATCAGAAAATAATGAATTACACCGGCTTTATATCTTTAAAATAAGGACAACGACTCTTTTTAGATCTTTGGTATTAAAGGGTTAACACAAGCATTTGACAAAAATGAAAATAAGTATTGTTTTTATACCGTACATGTTCACGTAATTTTCAGTTCTAAATAACCTGTGTAGCAGGCGCCGGTTTATATCAAGGGCGAAATTTCAAGGACGCGTGTTCCCCTCGCGCGCGCGTCCTCTAAATTTCGCCCTTTAAATAAACCGGCGCTTGCTATGCAGGCGAGCTCTAAACAGCTTTTTAGTTTTCAAAATTCAAAGTTGTACTCGACTTGCTGCAAATCCCAAAAAATGAATTCCCTTCAGAAATCTCCAAAATGTAAAAAAAATTAGTTCCCGCGAAATACAAAAAAATGCCAACTCCCGCAAAATTTCATAACATAACATATTTCTTTTTGCAAAAATAATTATCATTTAAAATATCATAAATCGACCGTAGAAACTAATCAGACAATTTTGGATCAAAAATACGATTTTCATTTGCCCACAGCAAGTTTGAAAGTTGGTGGCTGGCAAGGCAGTACGTGCGAAGACCATTCAAGTTCCTGCAACAAGAAAACAAAATACACAGTCAACTAAAATAAGGCATCTAGAAAGCAAGTTGTGAGAAACGAAAATAATGCAACGAACCAATCACAACTACACTTGATTACAACACATTTCAGTGCAATCTGTACATACAAGAGTTTCAAACACGATTCGCCGAGGCTGACTTCCCTTTCGTAAACAGTCAATGTCATCATTAACATTCGTCAGTATAACCAAGCCTTTTGTAATGGTCGATGCCACTTCTATACTCTAGTTTAAAATATCATTGGGCCTAGATAAAGCGATTATTACTAAAGCTAGACTCACGCTTAGGTTAGATATAGGGATAGGGTCACCTGTTATGGGTTTGCCGGAGCAATGCAGTGGTGTGGTGGTGAAGGAGGGATGTCAGCATGCAAGTGGTTCCGGGTTCGATACTAGGAAGTTAATTGCATTTTTCTTTTTCTGATAGAAAAAGTTTTAGTGTCGCTAAAATGACATCGACCGTTTACGAAAGAGAAAGTTGCTTCGCCGAGACGCCTTTTCCGACCTTTTTGAAGCGACATATCAGTAACATCATCTGAATGCAGAACAACGGCTTTTATACCTTGGAGTAATAGTTGCAAAAGGTTGCAGTTAAGATTCATTCTCCTTTTTCTCCTGTTGTCTGTGAATCGCTAGTGCTGCTAGTCTTCGGTCTCTTAAATTTCTCCTTTTATTTAGTTGATCTAAAGGCATGGTTTCATTTAGCGCTTTCTCAAGCTTGTCAAGTGTCTCGCCGCTCAGTGAGCGCGGTCCGCCCTGCTCTTCACACACATCCTTAATGTTTGCTCCATATCGTTCACAGTAATCTCTGATTCCTAAAACGAAACAACAACAACAACAACAGAAAAAGAAAACAAATAACATTTAAGTTCGTAGCTGTGGGTCCCTATTAAATGGACAACTCAAGGCGCATTCACACGAAAAACTAAAGTAGACAAACTTGAGTTGGCAAACTCAAGTTGGTGTGTGAACATCCCACCAAAAAATAAGAAAATTTTTTAATAAGTTTACTTTATTTATTGAGGGTTAAGTTTGAAGGTAAAAAGTCCGAAAAACTTGTGGCCCTCCTACAAGTAAGATTAAAGAACTGTTTAGAACATACAAAGATAAAGATAAAAACCTATTTACAAGATACTAAACTAAGACACTAGAATTCTAGGAAGAGTGTACATCAGTAAAAAAAAAAAACAATGAAAAAAGTATGAAGGCACGTATGGGTAAAACTGAATTATAAAAAAAAACTACTAAAAATGATCAAAGTCTTATATGAAAGTCAGTAAATGTAGCTTACCATTAGCATTCAGTTGCATGGTCTCAAATGGTCCAATTAGAGAGTAACGCAGCCCAAGACCTTCTGTGATAGTGGTTTCAACATCTTCAGGAGAACAAATGCCATCCTACAGCAAATACATGTATCGCATCTTAGCTTAAATACTACATGACTCAATAATATACAGATACAATGATGAATGGTGCAAATCTTACGCAAGAAGGACGTTGTAATTTTGTGTCATATTTAGGTGTAAACGCAAAATGTTTAGTGTAGAGACTGCAGTAACTATCACGCTACACAAAGCAGCCTTTCAGCAACATTTTATTTTGTGTGCACGTGTGTGTGTTTAATGTCACATGAAGCATAACCTTGATGAGAAGAAGAATTAAGCAATAAGCATCAAATGTGGCACGTAGAGCTAAACTTGGAAAGTTTCCTCTTTTTCTTGCTATTAATCAGAAAATAATTAATTCTACCTTATATCTTCAAAGTAAGGACAATGACTCTATTGTTAAACAGATCTCTTGAATGTCAGCAGATCTTCACTCTTCTGGTAAAAATAGCTTCTACTCTAATCTTATGAGGATATCTGGATTCTATAATTTGCCAGATGTTGACCCTATGTTCACTCAATGTAACAAAAATATATCCTATATCGGCGACATACCATGCAATACTCTAAGAAACTCAAATTTGATAATATCTTTAAGAACGAATATACGCCTTCTCATTACATAGATCGACCTTACAAGGAAATCAAATGACGGAAAACAATTAGTAAAACTTCGTATAAGTAATCATAAATCAATGATTGAAATTGGCAGATATGATGAAATCACGAGAGATGATAGATTGTGCCCTACTTGTGGATCTGATGAAATTGAAGATAAAATTCACTTCCTTTTCCACTGCCCTAATTACTCAATTCTTTGGGACGGATTTTACAGGAAAATAGGGTATTATGGCGCGTTTTCAGGGTCAAAATTAAGTGTATAGTTACGACACAAATTGAATTGCCAAATAAATTGTTAACGTACGTGATGATTTCTGTTAATGGCCTCTGTTGACTTGCTGTCTTGCAATGGAATAGTTTTGTTGCGTCATGACTTTCAAATGTGCACTTCTTACTCGAGTTTATTTGAGAATGGGTTACGCGCATGCATTATTACTTTTGAAATCTCTTTGCATGCTGACTTGCGAATGCGCTTGTGTGATGCAATTCCCCCAACATGAAACGTATGCATTATTACTTTTGCGAGTAGAAACGCGACATGTAATGACTTTTGAATTAACTTTCGTCTCACCACAATGACTTGCGAATTTTCAACCAGGCACTACCTACCCTACAGGGCGCGGAAAGAGTCAGTGTCTTTAGGTCAAACCCTCCCCCCCCCCCCCCCCCATTCCCCACCGCCCCTCCTTAACGTCCACTTAGAATTTTCACCGTCCCGACGTCGCCTGGAGTGACTTTTTATTATCGTTTGCGGTCTTTTGCAGATTTCACGTTTGTTTTTTAATAGTCGGGTGAATACAGTTTGCGAGACTACTGATGTGTGAAACAACAAACATTATTGGTGACATGTTTCTTTGTGATTAAAGCGAACATGAGAACGTTGACATGTGTGGCACTTCTAGGATTAAAAACTAACAATTTCATACTTGCTCCTCTCTCCTCCGCAGAGGCTCCTATCAGTAAAGAACAGTAAAATATGAAATAGGAGCGCGGGGAACGATGGGAAGAGCGAAAGAGCGGGAAAAAAAAAGGGTCATGCAAGTTCCCTCTCACACCCAGACTGGAGAGTAGTCATTTCCTGTTAAGAGTATAGCCAGCAAGTTCCCTCTCATATCCAGATAGGATAAAAGTGTAGCAATTGCAAATTCCCTCTCACATCCAAACCAGAGACTAATAATTTCCTCTTAAGAGTAAACTCAGACATGAAAACAATCATAATTATAAATAACCATTTAATGAGCAAATTTCTAGGATACACTGTAGCAGTGTATTTGTATATATTTAGGAAAACTAAGCCACTCACCCCTACATAATATTTATTGCAAAATTTTAAATAAAACAAGCTCTGAATTTAACATACAGTACCATTTAGTCCATGCAGAAACAAATAAAGCTGAAATTATTGTTTGAACTCAAATTTATATTTTCACACAACTGTGTGAAATATTTTAACAGACTGATGATCATCAGGCTTTGTCTTTGGGAATTTGTCACCTTAAAAAAGACCAATAGCAAAAAACAGAACTTCTAAATAAAAGACAAAAAGGCAAGTATCTGCAATGAATAACTGGTTCGTTCGAAGACTTTGTATTCTGCATAAACGAATGCTTCCCTGCAGACCCACTGGCTCTATTCTTAACCGGGGTGTTACTATTTTAGTGGCTGGCAACCAGCATCATCTTCGATGTTATCGTTTGTGAGAGGGTGAAACGCAGCGTATGTTAAAAAGAAAGAGAACTAAATCCAAAATGGCGGACAATTACGAAAAGGCACGAATGGTCAAAACTCCGTTAATAACGATCGAAACTTCATCAAATTGCGTCTACTAACCCTCTATACTCAGATCTTTAAAAGAACATTCAAAATCGTCAAAATCGTCGTCTGGTTTAGCCAAAACCACAGAACCGCAAATCCTACCAGAGAACCGCACAAAATCTGGCAGAGGTCTCCCTTCCTTCTTTCCCCTTCCCAGAGTTCCCCGCGCGTTTACTTTTTACCTCTACCCAGCCTCCGCGCGTTTTTTGCCAAGCGTGGAGCGTGACTAGGAGGCCTCTGCGGAGGAGAGAGTACTTGCTTCAAATCTTGCTCCAAATGCCCCGCCGGCTAACGTCCAAATCTCGACTCTCCCTACCCCCCCCCCCCCCCCCCCCCACCCCCCCAACGTCCGGTGGATGTTAAGCAGGGAACTTGTGAATATGTCGATGGCCCCTAAATACTGTACGCAGTGACAATGCTTTTACTTGCAATAACTACAAAGGCAACTAATACACAGTATTCTAAGATACCAAGATAAATATACGGTTACTTTATACAGTCGGTAAATACGTAGATTGACAGTTGAAAACCGAGATAGCGTGAGGGGTCAATTCAGCATTTTGAGAGGATCCCAAAACAGGCCTGAATAGCGCTATAGCCGTCACGTTGTAAGTGTCGCAAGTCGCTTTAATACTCAAGTTCTTTTTCCGATTTACTTCAAGCTTCGTCGCGTCGTATGGAATGGATCCCAATTTGTTAAGGGAATGTGCCCAACGACTAATTGAAACAGCCGATTTTATTCGCGGTGCAGGAGTTTGTCGCGGATCCGCTTCATCATCAAGCGCCCCTGCGTGGGTTTCTCCTTTCGTGGAGATACACTTTATGATACCTCCAACCGTGACTTTGGAGTTTCATTTGTGTGTAGATCACACTTGCGTTTTCCTGTTTCTGAAAAGCGCCTTCACTCGCTTGCTGCCACAAATCGTGACTTTGTGAGTTCTCCCATTTCCGGGGAACAAGTTAATGGAACCTCAAATCATGACTTTGCGGTTTCAATTCGTGACAAAAACACTAATCGTGACTCCGTGATTGATCCTGATTCTGACGATCACCAGAACACTCGTGGTGCCACAAATCGTGACTTTTTTGTCTTCTGTTTCTGAAGATAACCAACCGACGTCTAATGCGTTTTTTTTTTCACATCAGTACCGAAACATGTTTAGAGTAAACACGTTTCAATGAAACACGTTTCCCGTTATCATGTTTGCAATTTTATTGTTCACATTAGTTGTTAATTTCAAAACACGTTCACGCCTGCTTCTATAATTTATGCTGTTTTACAAAACATTCATAAGCTTGCATGCGTGACGCCTGCCGCCATTTTTATCTCGTTAATGCGCTTGCGCATAAACGAGATGTACGATTCACAACGAAAAAAAGGGCAAAAGTTGTTAACAAAGGTTCTTTGTTTAGTTTTGTTAACATTTGTCCGGGGGGTTACTTATTTCTTTTTTATAGAAGCTATATTAGGGCACCGAGGATACGGTGGGTTAAACAGGTTAGGATTTTAAGAAGTGCGTCACATACCGCCACTAAAATTTTTGAGGGGCACCCCCGGACCTATTGTTAATTTCCCTAGGGTATTGAATTGTCATGAACTTGTTATGTCTTACGTTACGTTACCACAAAGGTATTACAGTTTTTAAAGCTATGACCTCACCACAAGGGTATTACAGTTCTTATTTACAGTGATTTGCGTGAGTTGCGCTTTGACATTTTTCGCGTACAGTTCTTATTTACAGTGATTTGGGTGAGTTGCGCTTTGACATTTTCCGCGCTCGACGAAGCTAAGAAATTTCATCCTGTATCTTTGTTTGCTTTTTGAGGTTTATAGCTGACTTTTTTCGCGCTCCACGAAGCTAAGAAATTTCACCTTGTATGTTTGTCCGCTTTCTGAGGTTAAAACGGGTTTATAGCAGAGTTGTTTTACAAATGTTTTAAAGCTATGACCTCATCGCCTGACAGATTGTTTCTTATCTTGGATTTATTGTTTTTGTGGTTTTAAGCACTTAAATAGAAAATTGATAGAAAATTCTAGAAATTGGCAGGAATGTTCTGCGATACCTTGTCTACTCGGGAAGATTAGCGAGTGACAAGTGGAAATGTCGTGAAAAGAAAAATTGTCAGGAATGTTCTGCGATAGGTTGTGTACCCGGGATGGCTAACCCTGAAGAGCGATTTTTCAAGTCGCTTAGCGAGTGACAACCGGAAATGTTCGTGAAAAGAAAAATTGTGAGGAATGTTCTGCGATACGTTGATGACTAACCATGAAGAGCAAAAGAGTTGGTTTTCCAATTTGCTTAAAGTTAAGCGAGTCAGCTTAATTGAGTTAAACTCTAGTTAAATTTAAGCCACCAAAGCAGGTAGCTTAAGCGAATCGGCAATTAATTTTAGACAATAAGAAGCAACTTGTGGTCATTTATCTGACAAGGCTGTCAAATCGGAAATAAAACACGCGTTCTATTTTCATGCGTTGCTCGTGAAGGGGCCTAATTTGATTGTATTATACAATGGATTTGCTTTTCTGCAAAATTAACGTTAATGTCCCTTTTCAGTAGTCATTGGAATACTGAATCATTCCTATTACGGTTTGATTATTAAAGAGAAATTTCAATTTTGAATGGTTATTAAATGCAATAGTATGCAAGAGAGGTGAGATTTTGCGTATTCAGCTAACTAAAAATGTTCCCGTTTGATTGTGCAAGAGTATGGATTTGGCTTTTGTTCTATTTTGGAACACTGAATCATTGCCATTACGGTTTGATTATGCAATAGTATGCAAAAGACGTAATAATTTTGCTGATTTAGTTAACAAAAGTTTATCAAGCAAGCATTATAAGCGATTTCAGCGTGTTGATTTTTTTTTAAAGGAAAAATATTGGCACTATATGGGAGCTAATTGACAAAACAAACAAAAAGACAATGTATTATTTTAGTGGCAAGCAAGACAGAGAAAACGTTCTCCGCTTATAAAAAGAAGAGGAATATCAATCAGTCGGTGTGTTTTTCCCATCACATTCAAATCGTGAAGCGGACAAGACAGATACCTTAGAGTGCTCAACGTAGCTTTATCGCATTGAAATTCTGACGCAAGAGAGTTGCCTTAGAGTGCTCAACGTAGCTCAATTAGCAAAGAATATAGCAGACTTAAAGCAAGAAAATATATATTGAAATCTATTACTTCGTAAAACAAAATTATCAATTGTTTATAATGGTTGCTTTTGATGCTTCAGGCGGCACACACCTACCTTAATTGTCGGGAGTGCTCCCCCCCCCCCCCCCCCCCCCCCCCCCCCCCCCCCCCCCCCCCCCCCCCCCCCCCCCCACCCCCCCCCCCCCCCCCCCCCCCCCCCCCCCCCCCCCCCCCCCCCCCCCCCCCCCCCCCCCCCCCCCCCCCACCCCCCCCCCCCCCCCCCCCCCCCCCCCCCCCCCCCCCCCCCCCCCCCCCCCCCCCCCCCCCCCCCCCCCCCCCCCCCCCCCCCCCCCCCCCCCCCCCCCCCCCCCCCCCCCCCCCCCCCCCCCCCCCCCCCCCCCCCCCCCCCCCCCCCCCCCCCCCCCCCCCCCCCCCCCAGAATAAGTATCAACAATTCACTTCCAAAAAACACGCTTTTTCCAATTTTATATTACCATAGGTTATTGCATATTCACTGCCTTCCTAAATTTTAGACTTGCCACAAGTGTACTGCGAAGTGTAACAATAGAATCCGAGCCCACAACGAACTCTGCCGATTTTGACCCGATATTCACCGATCTTAACTCCTTTTTTTGTTTTGGAACCTCGTCGGTTGTTTAACGTTTGTCGAGGATAGCTTCGCAACCTCGTCGGTTGTTCAACGTTTGTCGAGGATAGCTTCGAATGGCCCGAATCGAATGTTCCCTCAGAAGACTATCCGATTTCTAACAAATATGGCCGGCCGTGAACTCCACGCTTTCATTTTGTAGACGTTCATTTTGCATAACCGGAATGAAAGCACGCCTTTTAAGACTTCGAAATGGAAAGAAAAAGTCCTTTAGAAGATTTTTTGCCTTTGTAGTGGTGGTTTGAGAGCTGAAAGCGATGAAATTTGTCACAAGTGAGGACATGTCTTCTTTCAGAATTTATACTCGAAGCGGCAGACTTTACTAAGAATTTTCAAGCATTCCTGGAAAACTACGGTAAAGAAAGTCACATCTTTTAATGTCTATTTACTTTGTAAGAAACATTTCATAGACTGTTTCTTTGTCTTATTAGTAGCTTGAAATCACGGGGGGGGGGGGGGGGGGTTCATGATGCGTCACGCAATATTTATTTTTAAAATGTTTCACCAATTTATAGCACTCGTCACCACGGTTTTGAAAATTATAAAAACAAAATCTTCTGAATGCGATTACATATATTTTTTTTCTCATTACCTGTTAATTTAGGGCTTCCAAAACTTTATTGCAAATCCGGGCAGGAGTGGGGGGTCTCTCGGCTTGGAAATCCAGGGGGCAAGGGGGGGGGGGGGGGGGGGGGGGCGGGGGAACCTACGATAATCTAAGTAATAACAGGCGCAGTAAGCTACATGCAGTCATAGACTGCCTATTTTTTTATTAACCTCACCTTATAACGCATTAACGAGATGGCTTGAAGAGCCCTTTGATTTATTTTCGACCCAAAGACACTGAGGAGGAGGTTGGTATGTGACCTATTTTCCAGACTCTTTCCGCGCCCTGTAGGGTAGGTAGCGCCTGGTTGAAAATTTGCAAGTCATTGCGGTGAGACGAAAGTTAATTCAAAAGTCATTGCATGTCGCGTTTCTACTCGCAAAAGTAATAATGCAAACGTTTCATGTTGGGGGAGTTGCATCACACAAGCGCATTCGCAAGTCAGCATGCAAAGAGATTTCAAAAGTAATAATGCATACGTTTTATGTTGGGGGAATTGCATTACACAAACGCATTCGCAAGACAACATGCAAAGAGATTTCAAAAGTAATAATGCATGCGCGTAACCCATTCTCAAATAAACTCGAGTAAGAAGTGCACATTTGAAAGTCATGACGCAACAAAACCATTCCATTGCAAGACAGCAAGTCAACAGAGGCCATTAACAGAAATCATCACGTACGTTAACAATTTATTTGGCAATTCAATTTGTGTCGTAACGATACACTTAATTTTGACCCTGAAAACGCGCCATAGGGTATCACCTATCAAATATAAAACAGTTATCTCCTTCATAGCTACCAATGAATTAATGAACTCTCAGAATTATTTTGTAAATATTCAATAGGTGAAATTCATACTTTCATGCTTAGATCTCCACAAGAATCAAATTATCAATCCAGAATGAGGTATCTTAATTGTACTTTCCCTTTCTTTATTATATTATTGTAATTTCATTTTTTATGTTGTAATGCTTTTGCAATACTGTAAGGATTTTTAGTCATGCAAATAAAGCTACTTGTTGTTGGTAAAAGAAATATGGACACTTCCCTAATATGGACACCTCCCTAATATGGACACCTCCCTAATATGGACACCTCCCTTATATAGAAACCTCCCTAATATGGACACCTCCCTAATCTGAACTCCTCCCTAATATGGACACCTTCCTAATCTGGACTCCTCCCTAATATGGACACCTCCCTAATACAGACACCTCCCAAATATGGACACTCTTCTAAAATGGAAACCTTCCTTATATGAACACCTCCCTAATATGGACACATTCCTAATCTGGACTCCTCCCTAATATGGACACCTCCCTAATACAGACACCTCCCAAATATGGACACTCTTCTAAAATGGAAACCTTCCTTATATGAACACCTTCCTAATATGGACACCTTCCTAATCTGGACTCCTCCCTAATATGGACACCTCCCTAATACAGACACCTCCCAAATATGGACACTCTTCTAAAATGGAAACCTTCCTTATATGAACACCTCCCTAATATGGACACTACCCAAACATGGACACGTCCCGAATATAGACACCTCCCTAAACTTGACACCTTTCTATTAAAGACAGTTCTTTTGATCCAGAAGACACCAAAGTTTATGCAGTCTCTACCTCTGCAAAATGGACACTTGGATCTGCCATTTTGTGTCCGTATAAGGAGGTTTGATTGTAATTATAATAGAATAAGGTTTTGAGATCTGGGTGACATGCCCCACACAGAATCCATAGTCATGTACTTAGGAGATAAGTCAACCAAATGGATCAGTGTTATTGTACCATGCATTGCAATCGGCAGCTCTTGTTTTTGCAGTCCCAGGCCCAACTGTCATCAATGTATTATGCTGTCAACTGAATTAATCACTAATCGGTATTATTCTGTTCGGGGCATTGAGATTGTGGGGCTGGGGAGCGGCTATCCACTTGATCGAGATTTGTACACTAGATAGCACCACTATCCACTTTTCCAACAAGCAGGGCCAAAATTGTCCAGCAGTCCCAGCTCAATTATGTCTCTCATCTCCACTAGTCTCCGGCCTCCATGATCACAGCATACTGCAAACGGTTTAATATGAATCCATTCACTTCTTTTTTTGTGACAACAGGTGACTGTCTAATTTCCTTCATTAATGCTACTGCCTTACTGGGGTGTCCCCTTGACAGGGCTGTCTTACAGAGGTGTCTGCTAACAGGGGTGTCCGCCTTACAGGGGTGCCCGCCCTTATAGGGGTGTCCACCTTTCAGGGGTGTTCCACCTTGAGACTTGACTGTATTACCATTTTGTCTGAACTAGCCGGCTTGCAAATGGCGTGCACCATTATGAAAAATACGCAGAACCGGCAATATTTAAAATAAAAACAAAATTAACATGCAAGGCTGATTAGACAGCAAATTCGTTTGATTTATTTTAATAATATTTGCCCAATATTTCGGTTAGACAAGACTAACCTTCATCACGGGCTAAGAAAGCTAAGTGAGGATATGGAGACAAACGGTTACAACTAATTTGCTGTCTAATCAGCCTTGCATGTTAAAGTTTTTTATTTAGTTCATTGCTGATCCTGATCTGCACAAAGATCCAGCTACATTTTGCTAGTGTTTGTTCAAGTGGTCCTTGCATTGTTACGGAAGTCATTGGAAATATTTGAAATGGTGAATAACAGTTGACGAGAGTTCTGACAAAGGTAAGAGCTCTAACTTATAGTACAAACTACTGCATCAATAATAAATTGGCATGACGATACTCACGGGGTGGGCCACGATACGCTGACTTCGCTACTTTAAAGATTCAGTAAATTTTGATAGTACAATACAGGATGTTGAGCTAGCCAATATGGTCTCATTAGATGTGACAGACTTGTCTACAATAGGCGTCAATATTGTTGACACATTGTCATTTTGAAACCCATTTTCTTCGGTTCTAGGCGTTCTGCTCCACTAACCCCACACCCGTTGAGTCTAACTCCCCACCCTCCCCTCCCTCCAATGCTGTTCCAATGGGTAAGGCAGGTGACCATTACATATCGCAGGCTCACTGTTAACAGCCGATCATGGGGTGGTTTCAATCATGCTCAGAATAAACATGTTTCGATCATGATACGCGCAATGCGCCGCCTGACGTGGACACTTTTCACAATGAAACATGTTTAACTCGTGATCAGGCTAAACATGTTTCGCCCTAGTGTGAACAGAGAATTAGACGTCCGGTAACGTGACCGACATGTTTCGCCCTAGTGTGAACAGAGAATTAGACTACCGGTAACGTGACCGACATGTTTCGCCCTAGTGTGAACAGAGAATTAGACTACCGGTAACGTGACCGACGATGACAACTTTTTGTTCGACAACCCCCGAGCTGCCAAAGAAAAAAAGCTTTTTAAGTCGGGATCGAGAGAAAATACAGCATATTTGAAAACGGTTCTTCGTTAGCAGAAATAATTCACTATCGTTCTTGGTTACAAGTTAACTGAAACTACTCCGACATCTTGAAGATGATTAATTTAACATCAGTATATTCCCTGCCAAATGCCACATGTGAACGAGGATTTTTCAGAATGAAAAGGTTCAAGTCAGACTGGCATTGTGCACTGGGAACTGATACCATGGACATGCTGATGAGAGTAAAAATTGAGGGCCCAAAAAAACAAGCTGATTATCACCCAAGGGCTGCAAAAAATAGGTCAGGACAAAGGCAAAGAAGACCACATAAATCAACTATTTCGGTATTTTCACCTTATTTTATCATCAAGGGAAAAATGACCGCAAAAAGATAGCTAGTGACCTTACTAGTTTTGCTAGTAGAAAATAATCTTAGTAGCAAAACTTTGCTGGTGTACCACAAAATTAAATTCGACACCTGATACCTTTCCCGTTCTTCCTCAAAAAGAAAATGGCTTGGGACCAGAAGACAAGATTGGAAATTTGTTTACAATTTGTATTGCTTATCAGTTTAGATCAGCGGTTTTCAGTCGAGTATCGAAATAATTTTTGCAATTGCTTTGATTTTGCATTGCCTTGCGAGAGGTGCCTGGAACGCCCACTTAAAACGCCTGAAACGATGTGGCTGTAAACACTTTATTGAGAGGTCTATTCATAAATGGCGGCGGATATCTAGAGAGGTCATGGATCTCGTTCAAGACTGATTTTTTCAGGTTGTTTTTTCAACTGCATAAGTTGATAGCACACTGCGAGGATCACAAATTTCACTCATGTTTATCCGCAGTTCACATATTTCATTTTCATATATTCATATTCGCATCGTAGAGTCTTTTATGTCAATTAGCCTCACTGGCCTCATTTTAGAAAAGAAATTCTTTTGAATTTTGCATACAAGGCCCGTGAGACTAATTAAAATACATACAAAAAAATATTTAAAAAACTATTTAAGTGTCAAAGGTATTTAACATACGAGTACTAATTGGGGACACTTTCAAACTCTAATTGGAAATTTGAAGTGTTGGTTTTTGAGGAGGGGGGAAAACCGGAGTACCCGGGGAAAAACCTCTCGGAGCAAGGAGAGAACCAACAACAAACTCAACCCACATACATGTATGACGCCGGGGCCGGGAATCGAACCGGGTCACATTGGTGGAAGGCGAGTGCTCTTACCACCAAAATAATAAACAAAATTAATCAATCGACCGTCATTTATGAACAAGGGGTATATAAGCTGTCTTTAATGGAGCCACGCCCACACTAAGTTGGTGCTGCTAATGAGTGTCCAATTACAGAAGGAGCCCAGGCTGTTGAAACGTCAGTCATTGTCACATTGAGCAAAAACGGTTCTTTTCAGAACAATGCTAACCCGGATGATCACACTCAACAGGCTACTGGTACTCCTGTGTTCAAACTACACACTACTGGTACTCCTGTGTTCAAACCATTTGCAAAAATGACATTTGGTCACATTCATGGGTATTTGCTCTAAAAGCCTTTGTCGTTTGGGGGCTCCCATGAATCAGAGAAACAAGAAAGATTTTGGCTGTATCTGCTTTCTTGATGAGTATGTTACGGAACCACATTACTCGTTTCATTTACCTGTTTTATTTTATTCTTGTTTTACAGGTCCGTCCAGCTGTTGTTTGCAAATTACCAGGAAAAAGACATCTTATGGAAACAGCAGTTAGACGAGCTATCTGAATCTGCTGGTCAAAGGTGAGAGGTTTATCTAAATATGTCATCTGGGCCATTCGAGCAACAGCCAAATTATGTCTTAAGGTGGTTCGATACAGTTTTCTGGAGACCATACCAACATTTTTCAATCGGCTTTTAAGCGGCCTTCTCCAAGTCAGATCAACGTGAAATTTTCACCACTAACTGGTTTTGAATTCAAGTTTGGTTAGATATATTTTCTGGTAAAATCGATATTACCATGACGACGATAAACAAGAAACTTAGAAATCAGTTAAAGTAAAATTTAGCGCGTTTAAGATTTCGCATTGAAAATCCCACATAGACATCTTAAAATAATGTATATGGCATATATATTTTGGAGGAATGCAATGCGCATTGATTTGAAATCATTATTAAGCATAACTTAGAAAAGTAAATTTGTAACGCCATTTTTTCGGCCGGTTTGTACGTCGTCTTTATCTTTAAATTTAAAGGCGTTCCAATGAATCAATCTCAATGAAACTTTAAGATAATATTTTGCACATCGGTAAGCATGCACAGTGAATGTTTTAAAAAAATCAATCGAGCCGTTTCTCAGATTTTTGCAAAAGCCATTAAAATCGAAAATTACCCAAACATTGCACATCAAGCGATGTTAGGAAAAAAGGAAGTTCTCAAGATCGCAAAAGAGAAAGTAAACAAAACTTTCAAGGTTTACAAACATAACGTCAAGCTACTTTTTGACATTATCATTAAGTAATTTCACACAACCAGTGTTAATCTCTCGATCAATTTAATACCAGTACACAAATAGTAAGGTTTGAAATGTTATTGCGATTTATTTGAATTCAAACATACAGAATTTTTTTATTCTTGCAAAATATATATGCCATACACCATATTTTAAGATGTCTATGTGGGATTTTCAATGCGAAATCTTAAACGCGCTAAATTTCACTTTTACTGATTTCTAAGTTTCTTGTTTATCGTCGTCATGGTAATATCGATTTTACCAGAAAATATATCTTACCAAACTTGAATTCAAAACCAGTTAGTGGTGAAAATTTCACGTTGATCTGACTTGGAGAAGGCCGCTTAAAAGCAGATTGAAAAATGTTGGTATGGTCTCCAGAAAACTGTATCGAACCACTTTAAGCTTTCTTTTTGGTAAAATTGCTCAAAATCCAGTCGGCGAAATTAAAAAAAAAAGGTAACGGCTTTCCTTTGATTGACGTCCAGCTATCTCAAGTTCAGTGTCTAGAATGAAGTGCGATGGATCGCGTGTTAATGGTAACCCCTGTAATGAATGAGTTTCTCGTAGTTCCGTCACAAACGTGAAATGGTATTGTCAAAAAGTGTTCTTTCGTTTGTACCCAAAATCAAAACGTGAAATGGTATTGTCAAAAAGTGTTCTTTCGTTTGTACCCAAAATCTCACCAACTGAAAATAATTGTTGCGCCCTAGGGATACACTTTATTCTGTGGAAATATATCAAATACCCACAGGTCAGTAACCTATATGTAATCGACCCGTACTTCAGGAAAATTGAATTGAATTTGGTCAGAAAACGGCATCTCACAAGATGCTTTTATTTGGTTGTAGATTTCAAGTGTTCTACACAGTGTCACAGCCCACCCCCGAGTAGGTAGGCCATGCAGGCCGTGTTTCTCTAGCGATGCTGATAGAAATCTTACCCCCTCCCCTTAGCGCCGGTCATGAACACGAGTTGCTGATTGGCTTGTGTGGTTCTGACGCCTTCACACAGCACATGGTCAGGTGAGCGGGCTAAGGTGTGTACACCATAGAGTGCTACAGTGAAACGGTGTTGTGAGACAAGTTACAGAAACATTATCGAAATACACCTTATTCCATGTAAATTAGCCCGCTTGGCCTCGCCAGCATGTGCAAATTACAAAAGAATTTTCAAGCGAAAATGAGGCCAAGTGGGATAATTAATATAAAAGGATAATAAATTGGCCGCCATTTTGGAATAAGGTGTATGATGTTCGACAAATGCTGCAAAGTAGTTTGCATTTGGTAGAATAAAGTAGAATTGCTGTATAAAGCAGAATCCAGTTCTAATTTCTGCAACGGTTGCAGCCACCTTTTGTTAGTAGCACAGTGTAACAATCCCCTGGACAACTTGTCTTCCAATTTGTACAAAGCCGTTGCGAGACAATTGCACGTGCGTGTATATTGCACACGCAACACTGCTTTTGGTGGGAGAAGGTAGGGAGAGTGTTTGAAAATTGATTGTGCGTACCTCTGAAAAAATTCCTGGCTACTCCCCTACTATTTTGACCCTCCGCATTTCATTGCGGGTTTCAAATTCTTATTTACGGTATGTTTTTCTGTTGTTCGAACCAGTACAAAGCGGGAAGCGGGATGGACAAAGCCTATGTTAGACCCTCATTGCAGTTGTGAGCATTGACTAGAAAGTCCTTCAAATTGAGACACCCAATAAACACAAAAAAGTCAGCGATTTTCGCAGAATATCAGCGTTTGAATTTGGAGAAGAACAAAAATGACCGTTTTTAAGTAATATATCAAACATGAGACACAGTGTTTCATCACAAGATCAAACACTGAGAAGAGAGTTGAAAATACGACGCGCAGCGGAGTATTTTTGACGAACTTCGAGGTGTTTGATCTTGTGATGAAATACTGTGTCGAATGTTTGATATTACTTCTCAAACAAAATGATTTTAGAAGGAGAAATTAAGGATGCAAAAATGAGGAGTGTTTCATCTGATTTCCAAACACTCATTAAACATTAATTTCCTTTGTATTTTCTTCATGAATTATTAATGAGTTTGAGAACGTCATAGAAAAACCACAACTAGACGCTTTATGAGCGTAAACTGGGCTACCCGTATATATTTATAGAAATCGAAGCCTATTCAGTTTAATATACTTACCGCTCTTGATGAAAAAAAGGCCTATATCTGAATTTCCTGGTGGTTGGTGGTTGTTATTAGTTTTAGTTATCTTGTATCTAGCTAAATTTATCTTTGTAACTGTTTTGTGTTTCCGACACTTGAAGCCGTGAATCTTTTGTTTATTTTGCCTGATGGTCCGGATCCGGGGTCAAAACAACTTTTCGAATTGGAAGTTTTGACGTATTCCCGCCATTATCATTAAAAAAATTGAATAAAACTTATCAATTTAATCAAAGTTAATGACAGATTG
This sequence comes from Dendrophyllia cribrosa, assembly GCA_024195265.1. Lineage (NCBI taxonomy): Eukaryota > Metazoa > Cnidaria > Anthozoa > Scleractinia > Dendrophylliidae > Dendrophyllia > Dendrophyllia cribrosa. The sequence goes on along the minus strand of JAJLRJ010000004.1, from coordinate 30,806,229 downwards.
ATAATTCTGGAGGATAAAAACACATTAAGCCCTTTGAATCAAATATACTTTTTCAGTTGTGGTAAAAAATTTTCCCAATTTGCATAATGTCAAAAGTAATTTGAAACCTTTCAGTAACACAACGTGACCATTTCATAAAACATCTCGCAAACAGTGTTATGCAAACTACGACAGGACTCCGTAGTTCCAGTAAGCACATGCTCATTTTAATTAACACACATTAGCATAATTCTCATAACATCTCCTTTCCAAGTAACTGGTAAACTGAACATTGAATCAGATAGAAATAAACATTGTTCCTTAAACAAACTCAAAGTTCAAAATGACTGAAGTCATTGAGATCCTCTAATATCAATGTCTTTCAATGTCACTGAACATAATCCTTGTATCTGTCTGGAGGCTTGATGACTCGCCCCGATCTGGTCATATTCTGGATTGGGGAAGTAGTAGAAACGGAAACATCTTGCTGAACATCAGATTGCTCAGCATGTGGTGAATCAATCGGAGTTTCCTTTGTGGGTTTCTCTGCAGCGGTCTCGTAGGTACCTGATGCTTGTGAAGTTTCCGGTGCTGGTGGTCGTGTTTCCCTCAGGTGCACTCGATTTCTGCGGTATTTCCGTCCTCGTACTTCCACAATGTAGCTGCGTGGTGCCACTGAAGTTGACACTATCTTTCCTTTCTCCCAATTGCTGTGCGACTGTTGTGGGTGCGCCTTTACACGTATGGGCTGACCAATCACTAACTTTGGCAATGCCTTGGAGCTGCGGTCATGGTAGAGTTTGGCTTGTTTGCGTTTGTGTATGATCTCGGCTGGTACTGAGGTCTGTACTTCGGGCATGTACATGTGGCTACTGCAAGGTAAGAAAGATCTAGTTCGCCGTGACATAAGTCTTTCGGCAGGTGAGCTAGATGATCCAGGGGTCGGTGCATTTCCCCATTCCAGGACTGCTTTCCACATGTCCTTCCCTTGTGTGCCTTGCTAATAATGTTCTTCATGATTTTCACAGCCGATTCGGCTTTTCCGTTTGACTTATGGTGATGCGGACTGGAGGTGATGTGATTGATATCCCAGGATTTTGTGAATTCAGTGAATTCTTGTGAGCTGTAGTTGCTGCCATTGTCTGTTACTAACGCTGCTGGACTTCCATGTGTTGCAAAGATCGGTTTCATTTGCTTTATTAGGGACTGTGTGGGCAAATCGGGAAGGCTTGCAACTTCAATGTAGTCAGAGTAGAGATCTACAAGAATGACATAGTTTTGTCCTTTAACCTCGAAACAGTCGCTTGCGACTACTTGCCAAGGAGACTGAGGAATGGGGTAGGACATCATTGGCTCCTTTTGAAGTGCTGGCTGGGTTTCTTGACAAGTGTTGCATCTCTGAACTGCTTGTGTAAGGTCGGCCGTCATTCGAGGCCAATACATTATATCCCTGGCGGTGTTCAGAGTGTATTGTACACCGAGGTGTGATGCATGAGCTCTGTTGGTCATCTCCATTCTCATGGTCAAGGGGATGACGACTCTGGTTCCACGGTAGACGAGTCCATTCTGTGTGGCTAGCTCGTCTCTATATGGCCAATATTCGTAAATGCATAAGGGTACCGCAGCTTTGCTGTCTGGCCATCCGTCTTTGATGGTGTTCATTAGTGTTTGTAGTGAGACATCGTGAGTCGTCTCGCATCGTATGCTGTCGAGTCTTTGGTCAGTTACGAATAGCGCTTTTTGCATATCAGTTTCCTCTATCTCTCTGCGGTATTTATACTCTTCCTGGATTTGGAAGATCTGGTAGTTGTCTGTGTGGGACTCGACTTGAGGTATAGGGAGTGCCGCCCTTGACAACGTGTCACTGATGTGCATCTGTGATCCAGGCTTGTACTCTACGTTGAGTGAGTACTTCTGTAGTCGCAACCTCATTCGTTGAAGACGTTTCGGACTGGTAAGTATAGGCTTCTTGAAGATCGTGACAAGGGGTTTGTGGTCTGTTAAGGAACGCACATTCTCCTTTCCTAAGATGTAGTGCTCAAATCGCTCCGTGGCGAACACGATAGAGAGGCATTCTTTTTCAATTTGCGCATAATTGCGCTCTGTCTGTGACAGCGCTCTTGATGCGTAGGCGATGGGGTGACCCTCTTGTGTAATGACGGCGCCCAGGCCTACATCGGAGCTGTCGTTTTCTATGGTCACTTCTTTGCTGGCATCGTAGTAGTGTAGAATGGGGACTTGGGTTAGGAGGGTCTTGATGCGCGAGAATGCTTCTCCGTGTTGTGGCAGCCAGTCGAATACTGATTCCTTGTCTGTGAGGCGCCGGAGAGGCTCTGCGATTGTGCTTAGTTGAGGTAAGAACTTGGCTAGATACGTAACTACCCCTAGGAGCCGCTGCACTCCTTGTATGTCGGTGGGTTGGGGCATATCACAAATGGCTTGAACTTTTTCGGGAGCGGCTGAGATTCCATCTGCGCTCAGGACATGTCCCAGGTAGGCCACTCTGTCTAGCTTGAATTTGAGCTTCTTCTTGTTAAGTTTCAGGCCTCGACCCCTGCATCTTTCAAGTAGAGCTTTGAAAGCGGAATCGTGACATTCTATAGCCTCTTGCACAGTGTCTCCCGATCCATAGATGATGATGTCATTATGAACTGCTTCTATGTTGGGTAAGCCTTCTACGCATTCGTCTAATCTTCGTTGGAATTCTTCTGGGGCTGACTTTATGCCGAATGGCATTCTCAACCACCGGTAGCGACCGTATGGTGTCCAGAACGTTGTTAGGTAACTTGACGGCTCGTCAAGGAGAATTTGCAGAAAACCATCTTTGGCATCGACTACAGAGAACACTTTAGCTTTTGTCAGTCTAGGTGCTACATCCTCAATAGTAGGGATTGGATAGTGGTTTCTGATTATCGCTTTGTTAAGCTCCAGTGGATCCAGACACACTCTCAACTTGTTTGGCTGTCGGACTACGACCATGCTGCTTATCCAGGGAGTTAGTTCTGTGACTTTGGCAAGAACTCCCATTGCTTCGAGTTCATCGATTTTGTTCTTCAGCTCTTCTTTAACAGGTATGGGAACACGTCTTGGGTTGTTTTGTACAGGCTTGACCTTAGGGTCTGTGTCGATGTGATAGACTCCTGGCAGTGTTCCTAGACCCGTGAATACATCATTGTAGTCATGTAGGACTTGTTCCTGTGTAAGTGCATTTTGCTTGGCTGATGTAACATGCAAGACACATTCTTCATTGAACTGCAGAAGTTTTAAGGCTTCGCATACTTTGCCAGAGAGAAGGGAGGTAGGTGCATCTTTGATGACTTGAAAATGAACCTTTTTGGTGATGCCATTTGCTTTGCAGAGCAGCTTGTTTTGACCGATAGGCGTTATCGTTGATTGATCGTACAATTTTAATCTGGTTGGTGACTGCTGGGGTGCCTGCATGGTTAATTTCGAGTAGTCGTCAAAGCTGATGGTACTGCAAGTGGCACCGGTATCAATCTGGAATTTAATTGGCTGTGGCTCCGTACTGTCTGTGCTGTCTTCTGCTCTGACTAACACCTCTGCAAAGTACTGGTTTCTACCGCTCTGTGTCTGGATAGTGTAAAGACTTTCGTCGCTGCTAAGGTCTTCCGAGTTGTAGTGACCAGGGGCATTTTCCTCGCATTGGTGTATCCGGTGCTTGTTTTTCGAATCGCTCATTGTAGATTTGCTTTCGTTGACCAGATTTGTTGGGTTTGGCTGGTTTATGGGCTGTGGACATGCAGACTTTGGCTAGATGATTGAGTTTCTTGCATTGAGAGCAAGTCTGTCCAAATGCTGGGCAATTTCCTCTGATGTGATCATCTCCACAATATTTGCAGCCTTTGATGTTTCGCGAGCCTGACGCGTAATTAACGACTTCCGTTTGTTCGATCTTCTGTAATTGCATCATAGTTCTTTCGCTCGTACGACAGATGTTGATCGCTGCGTCGAGCGTGAGATCTTTTTTGCGAAGTAATCTCTCTTGGGTGTCGTTATTGTTGATGCCTATGACGATTCGGTCACGCAAGATCTCGTTTTCTAGCGTTCCATATTTACATGTGGCAATTAGCTCTCGTAGTTTGGCCAGATAGCGGTCGAAACTTTCGTTTCCTTGTACACACGAGTTGTAGACGTATCGTTCGTAGATGATGTTCCTTTCTTTTTCGAATTCTTGTGTCAGTTTCTCGACGATTTTCTTCGAGCTCTTCCGTTCGTCGTCAGTCATTGGAAGATTCTTGTACACTTTGAAACACTCCTTTCCCATGATGGACAGAAGTGTAGCTACTATTACTGCGGGTGGTTTTTTGTTTAGCTCGGTTGCGACGGTGTAGTTGTCCCAGCTGTCCTTAAAAAATTCCCAGTTAGAGGCTAAATCTCCTTCCATTTGCATTTGCGACGGTGGCGGTATGTTTGCTCGCGCCATTTCGTCGTGTTCTTTGCTGGCTTTTCGGTTTGTTGTTCCAAGTGATTCAATATGGCGTCCGGTGAATGAAACGATGAATGCTTGTTTTGTTGCTTAGACTTGTATTATGGATTCTGTATCCGCTTGTGTTTATTCCTGGGCTGATTAGCAGTGATCGGATGGCGTTTTTCCTTTCTTGCTATAGCTCTAGGAGGCTTAAATCCCGCTTATAACACCATGTTATGCAAACTACGACAGGACTCCGTAGTTCCAGTAAGCACATGCTCATTTTAATTAACATAAATTAGCATACATTAGCATAACTCTCATAACAACAGACACAACGAAAGTATATTAAAGTTTTATTCCTCTATATCCGTAACACAGAAAAGAAAATTAAATGAAAAAGTGATCGCTTTAAGGTTATTTTCGTCCGAGAAACATTCACTAGCGGAAGCGAAACTCGTGTTGACTGATTTCTCAGAAATAGTACAGCATGGCTAGTAGTCCTTTCGGTGGAAAATCTTCAAATCTTCTCGTCTTTTTCAGCAGCGCGATTGTTTGACAACGAGAAATGGATCACAAGACACGTGCAGTTTACATTTTATAACGGTGTTGGATTGTTCGCAGCTGAAGTTTCTGTTGGCTGTTCTGTCCCTCTTTAACCTGACGAAATAAAAATTCATGAAAGGCAAACAATCGAAAGAAGAGAAATTCGTTTGAACACGGTATTTGAATTTTATAGTTTCCGCTTTAAACGCGCAAGTGCTGTGCTGAGAGTGAGCGAAACGATCAGGCTTCGTTCGTTGTATTACAACAAAATACTTTCTGAAAAGCATTTCAGTAACTGCGAAACAGGATTGAGATTGAACTTACCGAGAGCTGAAGAGAAACGTCCCAGTGTATGTTGTTGAAGACCTAAATGTAATAACTGACCCTAAATGTAATAAAGTCCTAAGTGTGATAACATTTGGCCTTAAATGTATTCTTAAGTGTGATAACATTTGGCCTTAAATGTAATAACGTTGTACTGACGTAACTAACACGTCATTAACCAACTCACTGGTTATGACAATAACCACGTGATCTGTCACGCCATGCATCGTCAACCACATGACCAACGGACGACAACACGTTACATACGAACGAAAAACATGTTACATATTAGCATATTCATGTTGTAAATTAGTATGCGAAAGTGGAGTTGCATATTAGCATATTCATGTGTAAATAAGTATGCGGAGTATTTGAGGCTTCATTATTCATTAAAGATTTTATTGTGTGCCTGGCTGCGGGCAGCCAAATTTGGTGTCCTGATCAAATACTACATTTTGGCGACGAGGATGGCTTCGTACATCGGAGTTGAGGTTGAGAGAGTATTCAAGGCGAATGATCCTGTTCGAGTTCGCAGTGCTGTCAGAGGGTTCAAGCCGGAGTTGGTGAAGTGGGTTCCAGGCGTTGTCACGAAGGTGTGTGGAAGTCGGTGGTGTCTGGTTCAAGTAGGCAATTTGACAAGGCACGTTCACGCAGATCATCTCATTACAGCACTTGATAATGAGGAGGCCTCAACCGATCCGGGAGATACTATTTATTTATTTATTTTCTAAGTTGTTTTTTTGTTTGTATTTTGTTTACTTCTTTGGCGGGAAAGTGGTGTTACATATTAGCATATTCATGTTGTAAACTAGTATGCAAAGTGGAGTTGCATATTAGCATATTGTGTAAATTAGTATGCGGGGTATTTGAGGCTTCATTATTCATTAAAGATTTTATTGTGTGCCTGGCTGCGGGCAGCCAAATTGTGTTGCGCTCATTTGGTGCCCTGATCAAATACTACACACGTGACTAATGAAAAACATCACGTGACTAAATGAAACGTGACGTCATCTACTTCCGAGAATAAGTACATGACATATTTTTGGTCAATGTACCTTTCTTTTATTCCTTACTTACAACTATCTTTGTGTACAAAGCCTAAAGCGAAGCAATATCACTTGTTGTACTCACTGCAGCAAATTTTGTTTGGACTCAAAAAAGGGAATTAATTTAATTTAAAAGCAAAATTGAATAAAATTAAAATTGTATATGCAAAAAAGAGTAACAAAAACATAAAGAAATAAAAATTTAATAAAAAAGACGAAATGAATGAAAACATGTAATTCTAAACATAGAGAATTTTACAATTAAAACAATTCGCGCTTTCAATAGGTATGCTGTAGGTAAAAATTTTCCCGTAAATAGCCATTCAACACTGCATCCGCCCACTGGCTTGTCATAGATTTCACTTGTCTCGTAACGTAAAATAAACTGCGCTGTCTGAGACACAAGTGACACGAATCGTGTGAGTTTAGGAATGGTTGCCGCTTTCAGGGGACAAGATGTGATCCTGTACAGGGCTTGAAATAATTTCCCGGCTGGCGCCGGTCAAGTTGTCCGGTCAAACCTATTTTTGCTCGGACACCACCTGTTTTTGGCCGGACAAATATCCATTACGTCATATCTCTGTAAAAGTGCGCCCCCCCCCCCCCCCCCCCCCCCCCCCCCACACACACACACACACCCCTCCTAGTTTAGCCCCTCTCCGTCCAAAGCACTACTATGATAATATACCGTAGTTTTTTGGTTATAAGGCGTACCGTTTCCAGTCTTCATTTGTAAAAAGATCTAAGAAGAACTACTGAGTAGCTGGATTGATGAAGAGAAGGGAGTAAGACAGTATGTTTGGTGAAAATTATCGCTAAACTCGGGGTGCGTCTTATAGGCAAAATGGGCAAATGCCTGGCTGAACATTCGAAAAGACGAATACGATTGGTATATCATCAAAAGAATTTTTTGGAAAATTTGATTGTCTGATTTTTGAAATGCTTTTTATCAAAGAACTCAAGCCAACACTGAACAAACAGTGCGACTCAATCCGCGCTAAGTTATTTGTTTAGAAAGTCCTTTTAATTCTTGTTTTATTTACTTAATTAGTTTAATTTTTTTTTATCACCTATATTTACATATTTTACCACATTTTTGCGCTCTCTACATTCTTATGCTTTTATACTGTAATATATTTATGCTAATTCTGTATTCTTACATCCACTTGAAAATGACCTCGGAGAGGTCGAAACGTCGTGATTTTTTATCGCTAATTTTTATAGTAAAATCGTTTACTAAAAAACTACTCATTCAAAAGTAACTAAGGTGACCTTTTGACGAGGCTGAAGAGGAAAAAGAAGAAGAAAAAAGTAAAAAGTAAAAACAGCTAAAATAACAAGACACAACCACTTTATTATCATTTAACAATTAAAATAACTATTAACAATACATTAAAAATTCTAAATACGATAAGATGTATATAATACACAAGCTAAAATAACAAGCCTTTACTGATAAGAAATAAACAGAACTGTTAATGTGTCAATGCTGATGTTGTATCATTACATAGTTTTCAAAAAAGACTTACCTTCGTTAGTATTTATTGTTAAAAATTTGGTATTAGATAGCGTTGATTTTATAATACTAACAACAATAATAATAATAATAATAATAATAATTGCTTACGTGATTAAATTCTGACTTTTACTCTGTCTGCTTTTTGTGCCATAAACATAATATTCTTTTTGCATGTGCCATAAACATAATATTCTTTACATGAACGTTCGTATCCTTCACCTTCAACCCATACTCTTTTAGGAGCTCCTCTCTTCTCCCCCGTTATCTTTTTTCCGTTATCTTTTTGATATCCCCCGAAATTGAGCCCATTCGAAAGGTAAATTGACGAAAAATAAGTCATGTGTTTCTTCTCGGAAGTTAACGGAATAACTGTGTGTTGATGACGTCACGTTTAATTTCATTAGTCACGTGGGTGTTGTCGCCGTTGGGTATGTGGTTGACGATGAATGCAATCAATGACGTGACTGATGGCGTGACAGATGGCTCGACAGATCACGTGGTTATTGTCATAACCAGTGAGTTGGTTAATGACGTGTTAGTTACGTCAGTACAACGTTATTACATTTAAGTCCAAATGTTATCACACTTAGGAGGTTATTACATTTAAGGCCAAATGTTATTACATTTAGGACTTTATTACATTTAGGGTCAGTTATTACATTTAGGTCTTCAACATATGTTTACGTTCTTCTTGGAGACCGAGCACATGGTAGGGGGCTATCATAATGGTGATTTTATGAAGAGGGGGATGTCATAATTGCAATTTTGTGACACAGGAGAAATTCAACGTAAACCTAGACTGGTCTCCCCCTTCGGGGGGTAGCCCAGTAAAAATCACGTTTTTGCCTTTAGTTTTTTTTTATTGAAATCATCGTTGCAAACCCAAAAGTCAACATTCACAACAAAATTCAGTCCTAGTCCTACCTTAGAAGTGATTTTTTATGCTCTTATTCGTTGCCCGGGCCGAGCTACAGCCTCTCGTTCTAGTGCATCCTGGCCTTGCCTCGATTTTCAACATCACGACCGCACTGCATGCTAGGAAATAGCGAGAATTTTTGACAGGGTTCGTTCCTTCCCCCACATATTTCATATCTATGCTAAGTCCACAGCCACTCCGACCTACCACCGAAATTTCGCGCTTGTTGTGTTCTTCAGTGGTCGCAAATTCCAAAATATGCCGTGGTTGGTCTAGAAATGTATCAGTAGTGGAGTCCCAATGCTACTTCATTTCGGAGCGGCCACTTTTCCAGTTCTACGAACAACAAGCCAAATTCGCAAACGAAGTACATCACTGTACTCACTTCTTTGAGAAATTGGACTCTTAGCTACCTTTACGCTTAATGATGCTCATCAGGCAGCTACTAAAAATAAAAAATGGCTGTAAACTTAGCAAAAATCGCATACAAACCATATTTGAGCCGTTATTATAGCTCAACGAAGCAAAAACACTACGTCAGAATGACGTTTCGAGCCTTTAGTGTTTTAGAACAGCAACACTTTCCATGATAACCCCAAATATGGAGTCACAAAATCCTATGGATCGTTTATATGCAGAAAATCACTCAAAAACGTAAAAAGTCACTGACGACAATGAGTTAATTAATTGCAAATAACCGGCTTAACTACTCTAGTGCGGCCTCTTCCATTGTTTTGTTAATTAAAACAATTGTTTTGTGACGTTCTCGTTCCCGTAACAATAGTGGTTGCTTAAGCTCCCAAATTGTCAAGCCAGAACAACATGTTCACTGTTAACCATATAGATAACAATTATTTATAGTCCAGTAAACGTAAAATACAGTCACGTCTTTAAAAGCGGGCACAGCTACAGCAGGTCCCTAGGTGTACCCTTTCCAAGAAGTAAGAAACTCCATTCATACGCAACATTGTAAAGACGGGGGAGGGGGTGGGATTAGAGAGATAAGTGACAAGTGGCACTTGCCCAACACTTTAACCATGATTGTTAATAACTTTTAAATGTCACCATATTCTCACTATTGCAATAATAATCCGTGTCAAGTTATTTTTTGATCAGTCACAATCGCTGGGTGTTAATTATTTTGTCATTACAGCAGAAAAGTGACCTGACAAAAGCAGCATTAGGTTGCAGTGTTGGTCGGTGGCAATTTGAGCGCTATCTTATAAAACGTAACTTGGTTATCGTTGCATTTCCTTCTAAGAGGTAATAAGAACAATTGCAAACCAAATTTTAAAACGATGAAAAAGTTTAATAGTCTATTAGAGCGCACAAATTCTCCTAAAATAACAACAGCAAGAACCTTTGCTGCTTTCGTCAGGTCACGTTCGATTATCAAAGCTTACATTAATGACTTTTTAATGTATATGTTGCAGTTAATTTTTTATTTCAGGTAATTTTTGTTTTTCCTTTGTTTCAATACATTAGCATATATTACCATACCCAAAAACAATGGAAAAATAAAAATTACTTGAGATAAAAAATTAACTACAACATATACACGCTGTCTGTGCTATATACCAAACGAGAGGAAGAGTATTTCATGAGGATTTTCGAACACCGAGAAGTGGGTTGAAAAAAAAACGTGGCGCAGCCGAATTTTTGAAACTGACTTCGAGTTGTAGTGGTAGTACCCGTAGTACCTTGGCTTTCGAGTGAAGGTGAGGCTGGAGTTGACTTTGTTTTGATACAAACTTATCTGTTTTTCGTATTCAAATCAGTTCAACAAAAACTAGCTAGCATAAGAACGACATGATTTACATATGAAAAACAAGGAAGTTTGGATCAAAACAATGTTAACAACTACAGCCTCACTTTCACTCAAAGGATTGGTCACTAAGCAGACAACTGTAAACACCCAACGCTTGTTTGTTCAAACGTGATTAATTATAAACGAGTTTGAGTAGTAAAAGTAACTTGAGGCAAATTATCATTGGCGTGGAATATACATAGATGATACACATCTGCCTTTTAAAATTCGGTTAAGTTAATACAAACATCGCAGCAATTGTAAAAAATTATGAATAAGTTAGAAGGTAACACTGTAAAACGTTTTTTTTATAGAAAGAAAGAATGTATTTAAATAAATCAGTAAATTGTTCTTCGACAACATCGGCAGGAAGGCTTAT
>JAJLRJ010000004.1:30687784-30792784 GCA_024195265.1 Dendrophyllia cribrosa | reverse complement strand
ACCCCAATAGCGACAACTGAGGACACTTTGAAAGGAGGCTCTAAAAAGTAATAAAACTTGATTTTAAACCCTTAAAGGTTGGACAAGCAGCACGTTTGTGCGGGAGTCCTCCCCATAGACCTTTTTCATAATGGCAGCCAATTTATTTATTCTTTTATATCTATGTTAATTAACCCTAGTGGCCTCGTTAGCGTGTGCAAAATTCAAAAGAATTTTTGCTCTAAAACTAGTGTATCCAAAAGATAGTAATTGCTGCAGTAAAATTGTTGTAATAATGCTCTTTTATCGTCTCGCTGGCATTAAAAAAATTTTCTCTTTCGTTTTTTGAGGGGAAGCAAAGCAAATGTAACCGGGATGAATCGACGAAAACTCCAGCTGATAAGACTAATTTTGTTTTGTAATTCACGCATCAAGTTCTTGCAATGTCTGTAGAATATTGTTACGCGTTCACCACGAGGAAGGTGTGAAAATGTAGGTTAATTATTGATAATGAGTATGTTGCGTTACCAGCTAGCCGTATCGTGTTCGCGTCTCCACGCGCTCAGCTCAGGTTTCGCGTCCCCACGCGCTCAGTTCAGTTTAGTCTTATCGATGGCTGTTTGAGTGATTTCAAAATAAATTTGTCTTTTATTCCGTACAATCTTCGAAAATCTTTGCTATCCAACGGTACTATCACCATGCCTCACAGTGCTTGCTCAACTCGCGGTAGTCTTCGACACTTCAGTTCCGATTTCGACTGGGAAATGTTGAACCAAAATATTACAAATCTCGCAGCCAACAGCTTGAAGCAGCAAGCGAGGCTATTGTTCGTGGCGCAGTGCATTCTGGCCCAAAATTTGTTTGTGGCGCAGTGAATTCTGGTAAAAAGCGATCAATTCGAGATTTTTCCTAGCTTATATTTTTTTCTTATATATTTCTCTTTAATCCTGATTATGTTGCTGCTCACTCGCTGCGTCGTTCCGCAGCAATGAGGCCAATAGGGCAAATTAACATAGATACAAAAGAATAAATAAATTGGCCGCCATTATGAAAAAGGTCTATATACCCGATATTTACAAATTGTTAGATTCAGCGAACGCGGGATTTTTTCTTAACCGCCACTTTCAGTAACCGACCCTTTAAGGTACCCCGATAGCGACAACTGAAGACACTTTGAAAGTGACGCTCTAAAAAGTAATAAAACTTGATTTTAAACCCTAAATGGTAGGACAAGCAGCACGTTTGTGCGAGAGTCCTCCCCCTACACCCGATATTTACAAGTTGTTAGATTCAGCTAACGCGGGATATTTTCTTAACCACCACTTTCAGTAACCGCGACGCGTCGTGTTCCCGCAAAAGTGACCTCGTAGACGAAACTGTAGATGCTCGTATCGCACTTGTAATATTTGTCGGCCTCAAGCCTGTATAAAATCGTTAAGACTTGACCTTCCAGTAGGACCAGAAATTTTGTGTCTTAGTAAAGTTTGTCTTCCATTACGGAACAAAACACGGCAGTGACACGGTGAATGTAACCATGGTAAATGTTACCATACATAACGTATCGTCACTACTAGTTACAACTACTATACTAAAATAGTTGCCTTTTAATCTGATTAAAACCTTTCTAATACTGTAAAAATGGGTAATTCTTCTAAATATCGTTTAATTTGTTAAAATAGTTGTCTGAAGAAAGCAACCAAAAGGCGTACCGGTTATGAGCTACAAAAAATATCAATCTAATGTCAATGGCGATGGCAATGACAGCTGGTTAGTGTCACTTCGAAAAGCCCCAAATCATATTTGTATCAACGGAACCCTAAAAACTAATGGCATAATTTTGTTAAAAAGATATCAACTAATGTATTAAAGCATTACATTATGAGTTGTCTTTGGCTACAGGGTTCTGCATTTCCTGTTCAATCTTTTCAAGCTCTTTCCTTGTGTTTTGGAAAATTCTCTTTAAACTTGAATATGTTGTGATATTCTTAACAGGAAATAACCTTTTTTTCTTTTGTGCTGCATTTTGTCTATAAGCAAACTTACAAAGTCAAATAATTAGTACAGGTTGGACCAGAAAGCAGCAAAATCCTCGTGACCAGGCCCCTTGAAACTTAACTTATGAATTGGCTGCTTTGTGCATTACGACTGTGATTGAATAAGTGACATTTTAAAAAGCAGGCTCTTAATGTATATTTTCAACAAATAATTGTTTATATCATATTTTGATATTTACGGAACATGTTTGTAGCGTAGGCGGAGAGATTTACTGCCCTTATCACCCAGAACTCGATTATAGAATCGAAGACGGTGATTCCCAGTAAAAATACCAATTCAGCACAACGGTCGGAAACCTAAACAAGAAAACTAACTAACAGTAAGTTCAGCCCAAAGGTGGTTTTCACATGTTGGGAAAATCCCAGACGATCGAGCCTTTTGCTGTTCCCGACCGTCCCAGATTTTGTCGATATCTGGGAAAAATCGCCGACCTTCGCAGAAATCTGGGACGCGTCGGGAAAATAGAAACGCTCCCGATTTTCCCGATTTGTAACTGACCATCCCAGATGATCAAGGCTAGGATACGTGTTTTCATTAGTCGGCAAAATCTGGGACGGTCGGAAAACAGCAAAATTCCAGATCGTCTGGGATTTTCACTTTATATGAAAACCAGGCAGATGTAAAAAACCTACTTTGTCGAGTAGTACAGTTGACAACATCTCTGTTAAAACTTAAACGTATATTTTTCAAAATTTGGGGCATCTCTAAACATCCTTTAAAGATGTCAAAAACATGATTGTTCCGCCTGCTGTCTTGATGAACTGTTCAGTTTATCAGGTCCGTGATTCAGGAGAAATGAGTACTGATTTACCTTCCTTTGGTCTGGTCTTGGTAACAACACTTGCAAATATGAATATAAATACTCTTTCTTTAACATCTGGCGGGTTATTCTGTTTTGGAATCCAACCGGATTGAAGATAAGAAAAGAAGCAGTCTTTTTAAAGGTTATATAAAGTGTGGTCTTTTATAAGAATTTCTGTTTGTGACAAAAATGGTATTTTTACATATTTCAAAAGACAAAATTACGGTAATTTTACGTGTAAAATTAGTTATGACGTTACGATTACTAACGTCTTTTCCCTTTAATGGATCAGTGCAGTAGAACTGAAAACAACTTTGGATCTCCGTTGGTGATCTTGGATAATTACTTTAATGAAAGGTCGTTTGACCCTCGGCAATTCTAGGACGATTTTGGAAAATTGACATGAATATCGTTTTGAACTCGATATCTCAGTGGTAACTGAACTGACTGTTGAAATAGAGGGTGACAATTGAAAATAATTGAGAAATAAATACATCACTCGATTTACGTGTCATCTAATTAGCACGATCGTGATAATTAGGACACTGTAATTAGAATGAAGAAAGGAACATCACAAAAAAAACACTTTTAAGGAAATGGAAAGTCTTCAAATCAATGCTCTGTTGCGGACAACAATCTCAGTGAGCGTTTTCTAAAACATTTAGTAGAAACTCAATTGTATAACAAAATGTCGGCTAACCTTTACTTTCCAAAATTAAATGTTACGTTATCTCCAACCATCATAAAAGGCGCCCACTGCCTCACTTCATTAAAGCCATTCTCTCTCATCCACTTCATTGCCTGGTGAAGAGATTCGCTTGCACTTTCACCACGAATAAGGTTCTCGTAAAAATGACTCATGAACTGCTCGGTAGCTTTGTCTTCTATTGCCCACAGCGCCACCAACACTGAACGTGCACCTGATCCTAAGAACGCACGGGCGATTCCAACAACACCCTCGGCACTAATCTCACCACGAGCACTATGACAGCAGCTAAGGACAACTAATTTCGCTGTCAGTCGAACTTGTGAAATCTCAGCCATTGTCAACAAGTAGTCCTCTTCGCATGGTATTCTGTAAGTGGGGTCTGAGGGGGCAAGAGCAATTTCTCCTCTTTCGGCATCACCATGAGCAGCGAAATGTATCAGACTGACTGAATGCATTTTTTGAAGAACTGCCTGTTTAGTTGCATGCTCTCCTAACAAGGGCTGAATTCCCAGCAGTCGTCCAATCATCTCTGCTTCCTCTTTTGCAGCGGGCAATGGAATTAATTTCTCACGTTTTCCCTTGTAATACACCTCACCAACACTCGGATCACCTACTACCAGTGCACCCGTTTGACTGTGGTAGTCTGCTGGACTGTTCTGAATGAGCTTCAGAGTCGACAGAGAAGGCACAATACGAATGCGGAATTTATCTGATAGATACTTTCCGTTTTCATCCGTTAATGCGGCAAACGGGACAGTGTAGAAGGAGCGATCGGGAACAAAGATGATTTCTGTTTTCTCGAGTAAGTCAGCCACAGGAGTGATGATCATGTTGTAACACTGAGCACGAGTTAGCACTTCAATTTCGTCTTCTTCCTCTTCTACAAGACGCAGTGCTCCGTAGCTGTCTTCCTGAGATAATGCGCGTGGCAGCTGGCTAGCGCATGAAAACAATGATCGATCTTCGCATTGCTCTTGAGGTAAAACTTGAAAGGTTCTAAATATTCCGTATCCAAATACGTCATCAACAGATCTCTTTGCATCTTTGTTACTAATACAATCGTTGAGTTGTTTCTTTCGACAGACTATTGTGCTGTTTGCCGTGAGAATCCAATACGTAATATCTTGATGGAAATAGGAGATGTATAGACAAGTACAGTTACCATTTTTCTTCATGATATTCTCAATACCGACCCATGACATTGGGTTGATTGATATATCTTTTTCCACAGAGTACTGAGCTGACATTATGTCTGCCAGGGCTCTAGCCCGTCCAAGCTCTACGAGGTAAAGAGCTTCATTATGATTCCCAGTAGCATAAAACAGAGCACTGAGCAAATGGTAGGAAGACACGTGTTCTTCAAAAAATGATATCTTGAACTGATCATTGTCTCTTAAAAAATCGCGCATTTCTTCGCATTTTTGAATACTTGCAAAGAGATTTGAAGAGACCTCGCGTATGCTTCCTCCTAACAGTATAGTATCAAAACTAAGCTTAAGGTAGCTGTTAAACTGCAACTCAATGTGTCCTATCTCGCGACTTAATTCAAGCGCTTTCTTGTGAAATCTTTTAGCCTTGGCATTTTCACCGCGAAAGGAAAGCACAGTTCCTAGGTTTATGTAGGATGATGCTTCTCCTGCTTTGTCGCCAATTTCTTGCATGATCGCTAGTGCTTTCTGTAGATATTCTTCAGCCTCGGCATATTTACCGACATTGCTAAACACAGATCCTAGGTTTGCGTAATCTGATGCTTCTCCTTTCTTATGGCCGATTTCTTTCCTGATCGCGAGTGCCCTTTCAAGATATTCTTTAGCCTTTTCATATTTACCGACAGACATAAACACAGTTGCTAGGTTTGCGTAATCTGATGCTTCTCCGTCCTTGTCGCCGATTTCTTTCCTGATCGCGAGTGCCCTTTCAAGATATTCTTCAGCCTTGGCATATTTACCGACATTGCTAAACACAGATCCTAGGTTTGCGTAATCTGATGCTTCTCCTTTCTTGTGGCCGATTTCTTTCCTGATCGCGAGTGCCCTTTCAAGATATTCTTTAGCCTTTTCATATTTAACGACAGACATAAACACAGTTCCTAGCTTTCCGTAGGATGATGCTTCTCCTGCTTTGTCGCCGATTTCTTTCCTGATCGCGAGTGCCCTTTCAAGATATTCTTTAGCCTTTTCATATTTACCGACAGACATAAACACAGTTGCTAGGTTTGCGTAATCTGATGCTTCTCCGTCCTTGTCGCCGATTTCTTTCCTGATCGCGAGTGCCCTTTCAAGATATTCTTCAGCCTTGGCATATTTACCGACAGACATAAACACAGTTCCTAGGTTTCCGTAGGATGATGCTTCTCCTGCTTTGTCGCCAATTTCTTTCCTGATCACGAGTGCCCTTTCAAGATATTCTTCAGCCTTGGCATATTTACCGACAGACATAAACACAGTTCCTAGATTTCCGTACGATGATGCTTCTCCTTTCTTGTCGCCGATTTCTTTCCTGATCGCAAGTGCCCTTTCAAGATATTTTTCAGCCTTGTCATATTTACCGACAGACATAAACACAGTTCCTAGGTTTCCGTAGGATGATGCTTCTCCTGCTTTGTCGCCGATTTGTTTCTCGATCGTTAGTGCTTTCTGTAGATATTCTTCAGCCTTGGAATATTTACCGACAGATTGAAACACAGTTCCTAGGTTTGCGTAATCTGATGCTTCTCCGTTCTTGTCGCCGATTTCTTTCCTGATCGCGAGTGCCCTTTCAAGATATTCTTCAGCATTGGCATATTTACCGACAGACATAAACACAGTTCCTAGGTTTCCGTAGGATGATGCTTCTCCTGCTTTGTCGCCGATTTGTTTCTCGATCGTTAGTGCTTTCTGTAGATATTCTTCAGCCTTGGAATATTTACCGACAGATTGAAACACAGTTCCTAGGTTTGCGTAATCTGATGCTTCTCCGTCCTTGTCGCCGATTTCTTTCCTGATCACGAGTGCCCTTTCAAGATATTCTTCAGCCTTGGCATATTTACCGACAGACATAAACACAGTTCCTAGGTTTCCGTAGGATGATGCTTCTCTTGCTTTGTCGCCGATTTCTTGCTTGATCGTTAGTGCTTTCTGTAGATATTCTTCAGCCTTGACATATTTACCGACAGACATAAACACAGTTCCTAGGTTTCCGTAATCTGATGCTTCTCCATCCTTGTCGCCGATTTCTTTCCTGATCGCGAGTGCCCTTTCAAGATATTCTTCAGCCTTGGCATATTTACCGACAGACATAAACACAGTTCCTAGGTTTCCGTAGGATGATGCTTCTCCTGCTTTGTCGCCGATTTCTTGCTTGATCGTTAGTGCTTTCTGTAGATATTCTTCAGCCTTGGCATATTTACCGACAGACATAAACACAATTCCTAGGTTTCCGTAATCTGATGCTTCTCCTTCCTTGTCGCCGATTTCTTTCCTGATCGCAAGTGCCCTTTCAAGATATTCTTCAGCCTTGGCATATTTACCGACAGACATAAACACAGTTCCTTGGTTTCCGTAGGATGATGCTTCTCCTGCTTTGTCGCCGATTTGTTTCTCGATCATTAGTGCTTTCTGTAGATATTCTTCAGCCTTGGAATATTTACCGACAGATTGAAACACAGTTCCTAGGTTTGCATAATCTGATGCTTCTCCGTCCTTGTCGCCGATTTCTTTCCTGATCGCGAGTGCCCTTTCAAGATATTCTTCAGCCTTGGCATATTTACCGACTCTCCTGAACACAATTCCTAGGTTTCCGTTATCTGATGCTTCTCCTTCCTTGTCGCCGATTTCTTTCCTGATCGCAAGTGCCCTTTCAAGATATTCTTCAGCCTTGGCATATTTACCGACAGACATAAACACAGTTCCTAGGTTTCCGTAGGATGATGCTTCTCCTGCTTTGTCGCCGATTTGTTTCTTGATCGTTAGTGCTTTCTGTAGATATTCTTCAGCCTTGACATATTTACCGACAGACATAAACACAGTTCCTAGGTTTCCGTAATCTGATGCTTCTCCATCCTTGTCGCCGATTTCTTTCCTGATCGCAAGTGCCCTTTCAAGATATTCTTCAGCCTTGGCATATTTACCGACAGACGTAAACACAGTTCCTAGGTTTCCGTAGGATGATGCTTCTCCTGCTTTGTCGCCGATTTGTTTCTCGATCATTAGTGCTTTCTGTAGATATTCTTCAGCCTTGGAATATTTACCGACAGATTGAAACACAGTTCCTAGGTTTCCGTAATCTGATGCTTCTCCTTCCTTGTCGCCGATTTCTTTCCTGATCGCGAGTGCCCTTTCAAGATATTCTTCAGCCTTGGCATATTTACCGACAGACATAAACACAGTTCCTAGGTTTCCGTAATCTGATGCTTCTCCTTTCTTGTCGCCGATTTCTTTCCTGATCGCGAGTGCCCTTTCAAGATATTCTTCAGCCTTGGCATATTTACCGACAGACATAAACACAGCTCCTTGGTTTCCGTAGGATGTTGCTTCTCCTGCTTTGTCGCCAGTTTCAATCATGATAATGATTGCTTTCTCGTAAAGTTGTTGTGCTTCTTTATATTTACTTTGACGGTAGTATAAATATGCCATTTTGCAGATTATTATTCCTTCTTTTTCTTTTTCGCTGCACTTGCTGAGTATTACTTGAAGCTTCTTGCCGCATTCTATTGCCTTGGTGTAGTCATTGATGCGATCGTAACAATCAAAAATTTGAAAACTTACTGAAGTATAAATTGGTATAGTCAATTTCTTGACTCTTTCCAAGGCTTTACTTTTGAGGAGTACTAAACATTCCTTTAAGAGGTCGATCGCTTTCAGAACACGACTGGTATTGACAAGGAAATTTGCCACCACAATGCCAACATGAATTACTTGTAGAACTTTGTTTATGTCGTCCATGGCAGTCTTTTTTAGCGGCTACAAAAAAGTAATAAAAAAAGTAAAATATATGTTTGAGCGTTGCGATGGCAGAGAACATGATTATTTTCAATTTTTTTTCTGTTCTCCTAAATGATAAATGAAATGAACGAATGTATTTGCATTTAAAGTCGAATACTATGAAGTGGCTCAGTAGGTAACTATAAATTGCATCAGAAAACAAACGCTATCCTTTAAAATGAGTGGAGCGAAGGTAGGAGAATTTGGTTTGGTTGAAATAAATTCCCATTTGCATCAACTGGTGAACTTTTTGTACGATTCACCTGTTTAAGCAACAGGAGAAGAGTATGATACTGCATGCACACTTATTTGTCTATTCTTCATTCATCATTATCATTTGAGTGCGATCTGAGGTCGAGTTTTTGCTTGTTTTTATTTTTCTTAAAGCGCGACTGACAGTGAATACCTTAAACATGGAGCGAGCCTATAAACCGATGAAAATGTGTTCGGCCTGTCAATCTCAAATTTCCTAGTGACTTTTTTTCCTAAACAAGGCTTTTGTCTGACAGTTTTCTTCTGAATTGAACAGTTTACGTTCGTAAATATGGATAGACAAAATTAGCATGATGAGCTTAAACCAGTTCAGGATTTCGGATCCCCGCTGCTTAGGTAAAAAATTTTTACCTAAATCTCAGTAGGAGTTGTAGCAAGAACCACGTAGACCAAAAACTTAAGACAGAGAAAGGTGTTAAAAGTCGGCTTAATCCGGACACGCTTATAATTATGCGGCTAACTTTTGATCGTCATTAGCGTTGTGAATGATGACAATTTTTTTCCCAATCTTTCTTTTAATTTTCGTACAAGTTTTAATGTGGCTTCTTTCAAGCGTCTTTTTTAACACGCAAAAAATTATTTACTCCGTTTTTTGGACTGAAAGCTTTGCAGTTTTACCAGTTTCTTGTTCATGACACATGAAACATCGCGAATATTTCCTTGCGAAATTTTAACAACCACATTTGCACAATTGTCGTGAATTCCAAACCCCCCGATAAAATAAAAACAAAACATTCATTGAGCATTTACTAGGCAAGTAACAAGTTAAAAATGAGCTTTAGATCAAAAACGCAAAGAAACATGCAATATCATATCAGCAAACGTTTTGTTTTCAATACGCTCCGTACACAGCAATGAAATTAAATGCGATCTGCAAAAAAAAATTAGAAATACACAAGTCACTTGCTTTCAAGTAATCCCGCTTAATTCTCACTGAGTTACTGGATACAGCAGTTGAATTTTTTTTATTTTTAATTCAGGCAGAAACATTTTGCTTTAACTACAACACCTCTTTTTAGAAAATATACGATTTACAATGGAAATCCAGTTCAAAACTTTGCGTTCTTTTAACGGTAAATCCCTATAATTCCTATTGCTTGGGTTAAACACGGGCAAGCTAATGCCCCAGTGTATCTGTTAGGAACTGCCTAGGGTTAAACACAGGCAAATTAATGCCCCAGTGTATCTGTTATAGACTGCCTAGGGTTAAACACAGGCAAACTAATGCCCCAGTGTATCTCAGTGTTAAGGACTGCCTAAAGTTACACACAGGCAAACTAATGCCCCAGTGACTGTGTATCTGTCAAGGATTGCTAAGGTCAAACACAGGCAAGCTAATGCCCCAGTGTATTTGTTAAGGATTGCTAGGGTTAAGCACAGGCAAACTAATGCCCCAGTTTATATGTTAAGGACTGCCTACTAGGGTTAAACACAGGCAAACTAATGCTCCAGTGTATCTGCTAAGGACTGCCTAGGGTTAAACACAGGCAAACTAATGCCCCAGTGTATCTGTTAAGGACTGCCTAGGGTTACACACAGGCAAACTAATGCTCCAGTGTATTTGTTTAGGATTGCTAGGGTTAAACACAGGCAAGCTAATGCCCCAGTGTATTTGTTAAGGATTGCTAGGGTTAAACACAGGCAAACTAATGCCCCAGTGTATCTGTCAAGGATTGCTAAGGTCAAACACAGGCAAGCTAATGCTCCAGTGTATGTTAAGGATTGCTTGGGTTAAACACGCGCACAGGCAAACTAATGCCCCAGTGTGTTGTTAAGGATTGCTAGGGTTAAGCACAGGCAAACTAATGCCCCAGTTTATATGTTAAGGACTGCCTACTAGGGTTAAACACAGGCAAACTAATGCCCCAGTGTATTTGTTAAGGATTGCTAGGGTTAAACACAGGCAAACTAATGCCCCAGTGTATCTGTCAAGGATTGCTAAGGTCAAACACAGGCAAGCTAATGCTCCAGTGTATGTTAAGGATTGCTTGGGTTAAACACGCGCACAGGCAAACTAATGCCCCAGTGTGTTGTTAAGGATTGCTAGGGTTAAGCACAGGCAAACTAATGCCCCAGTTTATATGTTAAGGACTGCCTACTAGGGTTAAACACAGGCAAACTAATGCCCCAGTGTATCTGTTAAGGATTGCTAGGGTTAAACAAAGGCAAGCTAATGCCCCAGTGTATCTGTTAAGGATTGCTAGGGTTAAACACAGGCAAGCTAATGCTCCAGTGTATTTGTTAAGGATTGCTAGGGTTAAACACAGGCAAGCTAATGCCCCAGTTTATATGTTAAGGACTGCCTACTAGGGTTAAACACAGGCAAACTAATGCTCCAGTGTATCTGCTAAGGACTGCCTAGGGTTAAACACAGGCAAACTAATGCCCCAGTGTATCTGTTAAGGACTGCCTAGGGTTACACACAGGCAAACTAATGCTCCAGTGTATTTGTTTAGGATTGCTAGGGTTAAACACAGGCAAGCTAATGCCCCAGTGTATTTGTTAAGGATTGCTAGGGTTAAACACAGGCAAACTAATGCCCCAGTGTATCTGTCAAGGATTGCTAAGGTCAAACACAGGCAAGCTAATGCTCCAGTGTATGTTAAGGATTGCTTGGGTTAAACACGCGCACAGGCAAACTAATGCCCCAGTGTGTTGTTAAGGATTGCTAGGGTTAAGCACAGGCAAACTAATGCCCCAGTTTATATGTTAAGGACTGCCTACTAGGGTTAAACACAGGCAAACTAATGCCCCAGTGTATTTGTTAAGGATTGCTAGGGTTAAACACAGGCAAACTAATGCCCCAGTGTATCTGTCAAGGATTGCTAAGGTCAAACACAGGCAAGCTAATGCTCCAGTGTATGTTAAGGATTGCTTGGGTTAAACACGCGCACAGGCAAACTAATGCCCCAGTGTGTTGTTAAGGATTGCTAGGGTTAAGCACAGGCAAACTAATGCCCCAGTTTATATGTTAAGGACTGCCTACTAGGGTTAAACACAGGCAAACTAATGCCCCAGTGTATCTGTTAAGGATTGCTAGGGTTAAACAAAGGCAAGCTAATGCCCCAGTGTATCTGTTAAGGATTGCTAGGGTTAAACACAGGCAAGCTAATGCTCCAGTGTATTTGTTAAGGATTGCTAGGGTTAAACACAGGCAAGCTAATGCCCCAGTGTATCTGTTAAGGACTGTCTAGAGTTAAACAGGCAAACTAATGTCCTAGTGTAACTGTTAAGGATTGCGTTAGATTTAAAAATAGGCAAAATTTTGCTCCGGGTTATATGTTATAATGACTGCTTAGGAAGATTAATGCCACTGTCAATCTCATAATTGCCTGACATGATGTTTAGTCATGAAGACAACAGCCGGCAGAAACCATTATCTTGATCACAAAATTTGGAAAAACCAAGTACAATTTAAATGTACATGCCAAAAGAAAACAAAATGCTTACGCACAGGGAACATATTGAGCAGTGATGAGCTGTTAAATTTTCTACAAAAAAGGTTTTCCTTTAAATTATTAGATCGATTTTTGTTCGCTTGAAAGGGAATTCAGATACTAAATTGACAGAAACATTTCCGGCTTTCGAAAGCCTAATTGTGTGCCTGTTGCATATAGCCGTAAAGGCTCGTAAAGGTCACTCAAGGAGTCAAGACTGATTAAAGACGATAAACTATTCATTTCTACATACCTAACTGAAAGACAACATAAAATCAACAAAAGGCGACTTAATTTATCTAAGGATTATTAGGATTGATGGACTGGTGTTCATGGCCAGTAAATTGATTACTATAATAAACTGTAACGCGTTTTATAAATAGTGCAATGCGCGCCAAAATCCGACAAAATGTATTTGCCCGCATTTTTTGAAAATGACAACAATCCTGAATATCATTTATTCACGAAGATGTCATCCGCTTTTTAAACGCACTACAGATCGAGAAAAGAGTAGCTAGTTCAACGTTTCTTGCCGAGGTTTTCACCATTGCCGCGAAAGCCGATCGAATGGTTTCATTACTTGCTCGCATCCTGCCTGAAATCACAATAAATACCTTTACTTACCGGCTATTTTTCGATAAATCTCACCTCACCTGATAGATTAGTCGACGATGATTCTAACTTAGCTCGCAGGAGCTTTAAACGGAGTCAAGTCGAAAATCGTTCTTTTCTCTCTTATTAAACGTCGCGTCAAAATACCGCGCACGTGGAGGGTAATAGTATCCCGATGTTGATACTTTGTAATATATTAACCTCGTTCAGGATTATAACTCAGTAGGTCTTCAAATACGTTCGTTTGATGAGCTTGACATGTCGCAACACTTTAGTTAATGTGCTTAGTGCCTTTGTTGACAGAATTTGAATCTCTAAGGTAATTATCATGTCACGTTAATAGAAATCCTGCTGGGAAATCCTGAACCGGGTTAAGCTACTCATGTAACAAGACTCGCTTTCTTCCCCGTGTGATGCTACCTTCACGAAGTGTGTGTGTGCGTGCGTGTGTGTGTGTGTGTGTGTGTGTGTGTGTGTGTGTGTGTGTGTGTGTGTGTGGGGTGGGGAGGGGGGGGGGGGGGGGGGCTTGTGTGTCTCAAGAACCTTGTGAGCTATACCGGCGGGGGCTCAAGCCCCCGGCAGGTTTAACCAAGCAGGGCAGGCTACAGGAGAGGTCAGATGAAAAGCTGCACCTGGTCCTCCGGGTTGGGCTAACAACCCCACCCCAGAAAACAACATTCTGTTACAGAACCTACAACAACACAAACTAAAAGAACCAGGGGTCTAATAGGAGACTCCAGCCAAACCACTGGCACCACCAAAAAGACATGGAAAGTAATTAATTCCCTTTTGGGTAGAAATAGTAAATCCAGTTATGTAAATGAGCTTATCATTAATGATAATATAGTCTCTGATGCTGGAGACATTTGTGAGGCTTTTAATGATTTTTTCGTCAATATTGGGCCTAAATTAGCTGCCGAATCTACAAGAACGCCAGTAAATAATATTAACACTTTTCTTGGTAGAATAGACAACAATTTGGCGAGCTTTAATTTCTCTGATATCCCAATACATAACGTGGAATCAACATTAAGGAAATTAAATACGTCAAAGAGTACTGGCCTCGATAAAATCCCTGCTAAGATACTAAAACTTGCTGCAGATATAATTGCCCCTTCTTTGACATCGATTTTTAACCTCTCACTTTCAACCGGAATTTTTATAGATGATTGGAAATATGCGTGTGTAAGACCAATTTATAAAGCTGATGATCGTCGTCAAACCGGTAATTATCGACCCATTTCAATCCTGCCGATAATAAGTAAAGTGTTTGAGAAAGAAATATTTCGACAATTATATGGATATCTTATTGATAACTCTGTGCTTTTAAAATTTCAATCTGGTTTCCGCCCGTTACATTCAACAGTTTCAGCGTTAATACAGATGTGTGACGAGTGGTTTGAAAGTATGGATAGGGGGATGTTGACAGGTGTGGTATTTTTAGACATAAGAAAAGCATTTGATTCGATAAACCATCCTATTTTGCTCCAGAAAATGCAATTTTATGGTGTTTCTGGTTGTGAGTTGAATTGGTTCACTTCCTATCTAAAATGCAGAAAACAACAATGCTTCGTTAATGGGTCCCTATCATCCCCAAAAGAAATATTATGTGGTGTTCCACAAGGTTCAATTCTAGGGCCCCTTTTACTTCTGCTATATATAAATGACGTACCAAACTGTCTTACCTCTACCACCCCTTGCATGTATGCAGATGATACACAAATCTTCACATCTTCGCTTAATGAAGTTGATCTTACCACTGACTTAAATTTAGATATTGAGCATATGTGTGATTGGCTAGCTGTAAATAAACTACAGTTTCATCCATCAAAAACTAAGCTGATGATTATTGGATCTGCATTTAATCTCAACAATAAAATCGAGGATATATCAAACAATGTTTTTATAGAAAACACCAGAGTTGCTCGAGTAAAATCAAATAAATGTCTTGGCGTAGAAATTGATGAAAGACTTACCTTTCAAAACCACATTGATGGTATTTGTAAGAAAGCAAGTGCAGGGATTGGTGCTTTGCGACGAATTAAGCCGTTTGTCCCAACCTCTTCACTTGAATCAATATACCAAGCCCTAATACAACCATATTTTGATTATTGCTCCCCCTTGTGGGACACCTGTGGCAAAGGCCTTAAAGACAGAATACAGAGGTTGCAATCTCGTGCGGCCAGAGTAATTACCGGTGCGAGCTATGAGACCCGTTCAAGGGATGTAATCAAGTGTTTAGACTGGAAAACTCTCCAAGATAGGCGAACTCAAATTAAATCAACCTTAATGTATAAAACAATGAATAATCAAACTGCTCCATATTTAAGAGAGTTCTTTACAAGACTATCTGAAAATCAAACTCAATATAATCTACGAAATCTTGATACAGACCTGGTACTTCCAAGGCCGAAAACCAACTATCTAAAGCGTAGTTTCAAATATAGCGGTGCTATGCTCTGGAACAGCCTACCGATTGAGGCTAAAAAGGCAAACACTACCTCAGTTTAAACGTAGTGTAGCCTCTATGCCTGCCACTGAGTTATGCTGAACATTTTCTCTTAATTGTAAATTGTTTTTATTTTATTTTGTAATATACATATTAAACGCCCCGCTTGGAAATCAGCTATTGTATATAGTTGTAGTGGCTAGCGTTGTGAAATAAAGTGTATGTATGTATGTATGTACCATGACAGCGCCAGACGAAAGCCCATCTCAAGAAGTCAGGACCTTGAACAAGAGTTTTCTAGAACCCCAAATTACGATCCATCTTGGAACATGGAATTTCCGCACCATGTTCGAGCACAAGTCATCAAGGAAATGCACAACTATAAACTGGACATCCTCGGTGTGAGCGGGTGCCTATGGACTGGTTCAGGACGTAAGGTGACAAGCGATGGCTCAACTATCCTTTTTTTCTAGAAAAGACTATGCACACTCAATTGATGTAGCCCTCATTGCAAACAAAAAACATTCAAATCTCTTATGGAATGGGAACCCATAAGTGATAGACTAATCAGGGTAAGGTTTGACTCCCATTACTACAGACTGACCATCCAGTGCTACGTCCCTACCAACGAGGCGGAGGAGGAGGAGGAGGACAAGGACGACTGGTACGAACAACTGCAACTTGGAGCGAGGATGCAATGGGGCGGCATGGTTGTTTTCATCAACGACAATGGAAAGAGGCTTGTGGAATTTTGCCTTAACAACAGCTGTATAATAGGTGGACTACTTTCCCCTACAGAGACATCCACAAACTGAATTGGAGATCACCAGATGGACATACTGTCAACCAGATTGACCACGTCATCGTCAACAAGAAATGACAGCGATCTCTTCGGGATGCCAAAGTCCACCGTGGAGTAGATGTCGGCAGCGACCACTATCTGGTAATAACCAACGTTAGGCTGAAACTGCGAGCAACACCACCAAGTGTTCGAGATCAACAAGCTTCGTGCACCAGTGGTCAAAAGAGAGTTTACCATCGAACTTAGAAATCGCTTCAGCGCACTTGAAAGTGAAGATGCAGATGGAGAAGACCAGAACATTGTTGAAACAACGTGGGATAACATCACGAAAGTGTACAAAGAAACGCGGAGAGTGTCCTAGGCTTTAGAATGAAGAGAGATAAGCAATGGATAACACCTGAGACATGGAGGAAAATCTAAGAGAAGTGCAAAGTCCCCCAGACTGACTGAACGTGCAAAAGAAGGGCACAAGTCCAAAGATAAAGGAGTAAAGAGGAGTGCTCGAAGGAACAAAAGAGCCTTTGCTGAGGAATTGGCAAGTGAAGCAGAGGCAGCTGCAGCTAAGGGAGAACTGAGTATCGTATACAAGATCACTAAACAGCTAAGTGGTCAAAGCAACACTTATACTAAGCCAGCTAAAGATAAGCAGGGATAATTGATAACAACTGAAAGGAAACAAGCTGCGAGATGGGTTGAGCATTCCTATAAGGTTGTACTCGGATACAGTTCATTAGATATATTTCCGTGTGACGGCCTTTGAGCCGCGTACGCGTCGCCATTGTCATCAAACAGGGCACTTCGCAAACGCTTGCCACAACATTATTTGTTTTAACTGCGAACAAACCGGACACCTAGCTTCTGATTGTCCAGAGCCTGTATTATGCAACATTTGTAAGGACGAAGAACACCTGGAAAATGACTGCCCTTTCTCGTGGGCTCTCTTGTAGCAAGAAGACGAACAAGACGAGACCAAAATGACACCGCGCGAAAACACCGAACAAGATACCACTCAAACGGGCACTACGGAACAAAACGAACAAGATAACACTGCAACGGAAACAATGCAACAAAACGAACAGGATAACACTGAAACTAAAACTATGGAACAAGAAAGCGAAGATGAAGATGACAACAGCATCTAGAAACCCGACCGATTTTTTTTACTCCACAACACACGGACGACGAAATGGAAATTGACAATTCACCACCTTTATTTGACAGCACGGCTCCTTCAACGGCTTCAACATTGCCTGCAACACAAACACAGAACCGCCGAATTCCTGCGACGATTATAGACTCCTCCGCGCCAGTTAGGAAACCAACACAACCCGTCCTCATCACTGGATAAACCACGGAGAAAGACAAAGAAAACGGACCCTAAAACTCGCGAACGTTCTGAATCTGACGGCGAACAAACATTGCCGAAGAGGTAAAACACTGGACATACGACAAACAAACATAAACAGAAAAGCAAGTAACTGTCTAATTTTGATGATTAATACAATTACTGTTTAGTTAAAGCTTAAGCTTGTAATTTTTTCAGAAGAATTTTCTCCAAGTTTTTGCATTCAGAGCTAAATTTACAACTTTGAATATCCTTCGTTTTGGCAATGAAGCCAAACAACGCTGGTTTTGATTTTGCGAAGAATTCTTGTTCTGATTTTATTTGTTTACAAGAAACTTTAGCGACAAGACAAAATGCGATAAATTCTCTGACAGCTAAATGGCGCGGTAAAAGTTTCTGGTCGCCCGCTTTTGGTAAACAGGGCGCCGTTGCCATTCTTGTCGCTGAAAATACTGATTTCAATTGTTTACAATGGAAAATTGATTCTTCTGGAAGAATTGTTAGTGTCAGAACTCGACGACACGAAAATTAATTTTGTTAATATTTATGCACGCACGAATCCAAGTGAACGTTAATGCTTTTATGTTATGATACAATTCATGAATATTTTATTAAAAAAAACACGGCCGAAAAATACAATGCACATGGTTTAATGCAGATAAAACTATCGGTACACGTTTGAATAATTTTTTTATTGCTCAGGACTTATATGATTCCTTTCTAAAATGTGAAATTTTGCCTTGTGTTTTTTCCGACCATGATTCTGTTAATTAAAGGCGCAATTTCCCGTGGAAAAGGACTTTGGAGGCTAAATTTAGAATTTAATACTCGAAGACGAAAAATTTGCGATATGATCTCAGAAATTATTAAGAAACATGTATTGTACCGGAAAGCATTTACTTCCATTCATGCTTGGTGGGATTTTCTTAAAGAATCTATAAAATTAGCTGCTATAGATTTTGTTCGAAGTAAACAATGCAGATTATTACTCATGCGCAAAGCGCAATGAGTTATAAAATGCCCTCCGTTTTTCCTTTTTGTTCTTTTTATTATTATTATTTTTTTTTTGTTACGATTTTGCATGCAAATTTATGCCCGCAGATTTTGAGACAAAGGGTAATGCAGTTAAGATTTCCTCTATTGTGACTGCCTTTGACGAACCAGATACCAAAGGTTTCTTTTTAGCTAAGTATTTCATGGGCTCCCAGTTTGCTCGCCTGCAGTCGGAATGGTCCCACCTGCTGGATAATTTGGTACCCAGTCCTTTGAGACCAACAGCCTTTTATGACAATAGTCTTAAGGTATTAACTACTCTTTTGAACAGACTTAAGGATAAATCCACTTTTGAATATAGCTCCAAAGCTTGTTATACTGAACTGCTTAAGGAAACAGTATCTGCACCTATATTACCTCATAGATGGACATGTCACGTCATGTCACGTCATGTCATAGGTGGACAGTGATCGCTCTAGGATGACATTACATGGTTAATTGCCCTAAGGGGAATCAAAGTTCGGGATTCCTTACACTCATGGGGCTACATTGACCCAGACTCGTGTGCTTCTTGCAATTGCAAAGAAACAATCGATCACTGTTTCCTTAACTGTAAACGGGCTAAGAGGATGTGGGGTGTTTTCACTCTAACCCTATTGGCCCTACTCGATACTAGCTTTTTAGTTAAAAGGATGGTTTCACAGTTCGGCGCATGTGCATAGATTAAAATGCTTTATTCGCTTTCTTACCAATTTTATCGGTTAAAAAACCACTCACATCTACTACAGTAATCACTATATTTAGTCCAAACAAAGCGAAGGATGACCAAAATTCACAGAAAATTTCAACGGATTACGCCGACAAAGTCAACACTGAATAAAACCTTTGACCCGAAGGATTTATTCTACGCTCTGGTGGCTTTCATGGCGCACATGGGTACGTATAATCATCCATTCAATCAGCTGACTGACCGCGACATTTTCACAGGCAAATTTCCAGCCAGAGTTATCCACTCGCTTCCGAATGGTCCAAACAATGAAATTAAATTGGTTGCATCATTCTTCATATGCGCGGAACCATGAAGACTGTTTTCTTTTGCCTATGGACTTCTGCTGGCGATAAGAATGACATGCGAGCGCACTTTTTCATTATTACCATACTTTATGGTATATGGGTTTTTCGAAATAAAGCAACTTTTCATAATGCACCAAGAACTCTCGGGCCATTGTAAGGTACATAAGGAATGATATCACAACGCGGCTGCGAATTGATTTCTCCCGAATGACCGAACAAAAATTTTCCGAATATTTGTGAAATACAACAGTCAATGGTTGCGACTTTCATAATTTAGCTACTGGCAACTCATCATTTAATACCGGAAATGACTTAAGTAATCGTGCAAACCGGAAAGGATTTTCAAGTGGACCAAATGACCGTAAATGAACTTTATCAATAATCCCTTTAGCCTGTGAACAGGCTTCTTTTTGGGGAATTGGGTTAGGTTAAAATTCAGCGAGAGAATTCCCTCCTCCCCAGTCTGCGCTTGGCTCGCTTCGCTCGCCGAATTTTTCACCTAACCCAATTCCCCCAAAAGAAGCCTGTTCACAGGCTATAATCCCTTATGGACTAGACTTTCAAGTGACTGTAAACCGGAAGTGACCTTGTATTATTGTAACCGGAAATGACTAGCTTTAACTCAGGATGCCTTGTAAACGGAAATGACTAGCGTCAGGATAATATTGTAAACTTAACGCGCCGAGTGCATTAATGAGTTATATAAGCACGCGGAAATTCTTAAGAACGCGAGAGAAGTGCAGAAAAGCACGAGCCAAAGGCGAATGCTTCTCTCACTTCTCAAGTGTTCTTAAAAATTCCCAAGTGCTTATATTAAAGAAATAAAAAACGCGCCGAGTGCATTATTGAGTTATATAAGTACGCGGGAATTTTTAAGAACAGGAGAAAAGTGCAGAGAAGCACGAGCCAAAGGCGAGTGCTTCTCGCACTTTTCGAGTGCAACAATGCACGAGGAACAAGTTTTTTATTTCTTTTATAAAATATAAACGGTTATAATGAACTTTATGTCACGCGCGTGCTTTATCGAGTTATAATGAACTTGATTTAACCAATCATAGCGCGCGCATTTCCTTGGGCATTTTATAAAACTCAACAATGTACGAGGAACAAGTTTTTTTTTATTTCTTTTATAAAATAAAAACAGTTATAGCGCGCGCGTTTCCTTGATTTCTTTTAAACTGCGTTTCCTTATTTTAAGTAATGCTCCACATAAGAACGATAGCATACTTCATTGTTCTGCGGCATTGGCTCTTTCCCACATAGAATATCTTTGATTTCAAGAATAGAGGAGGAGCTGATGGTTAATAATTATATTTCATTATAAATATTAACAAAATTCATTTGCGTCAAATAAATTTTAGGAAAAATTCGTGCTTAACCAATCAGAATAGCAGAAGACAATAGCTAATAATTTTGCTTCTTTGATGAAGTTCCCCAAATACAATATCTTTTAAAAATTGCACGTTGTGCGATTGGGTCTCAATTTACATGAAACCTTAAAAAAAATAGACAAAATGCACTTTGAACCTTAACTTTTTAGCGTTTTTTTAGTCTAGGCCAATGAGATTACTAGTTGTAACAATGAAAAAAGTTGACATTCCATCGTGCATTGCCGTTCAGTGCTATCCTTCTTATGCGGATCATTACTTAACTATTACACGTGTATGAGGTACCTCATACTTACCAAAACAACGGTTGCTCTGAACTCAGAAAAGAGGGTCAGATAATGTTTTTTTATTATCAGAGAAAATCTAAACGTGTCTGAGGCTTTGACGACCCCTCTTCAACTCCGCGAAAAGAAAATAGAAAGAAAAACTGTCCGAGCTATTGACGATATGTTCATCATCGTTTTTATTAAGAATTGCAATCGTTTACAGTGAAGTAGAATTTCCTATTAAATAAAAGCAAAATGCTTACAGTCCGAAATGTTCAAACAACAACACAGAAATGAAATGAAATGTGGGCTCATCCTCGGTGTAAGAACCTGTCAAATTCACGAGTGACGTAAAACAAAGAAAACAAAAGGCATAAAACAATAGAGTCAACTGGGAATGCAATACTACAAAGGTAAAAAACAAAGGAAAAAGTCACAGGTTCTTACACCGGGCACCGCGGCAGAAAGTTTGCGCATGCGTAAACTTCAAGCACTTCCGGTCCGTTAAACTACCAGTCAACATCGATGCGAACAGAATAAAACAACACTTCTGCATTAACCAACAGACCTAGATTTTCTAGATGCAATGATGAAAGGACCAAAACCGAAGAAAATTATGGTACGTACACGATCGGTTCTTGCATGAATACATTTGAGATGGAGTGAAGACTTGTTTTTTGTGAAAAAATGCGATGCAAAAATTATTTGTTCATATTTCGTTGTTGGTGCAAACACCAAACCCCTTGGTGCAAACGCTTGAAACTTGAACGATGAAAAAACTTTTCAACGAAACAAACTTTTTCTCTACCTTTGTTTTATAACTCTTACTTTTTGTTTTCAAACTTCGCGGTACGGGAGTTTTATGTTGTTTATGTTGTAGTTCACTTTTTATTTCAGGTAATTTTTGTTTTTCCTTTGTTTCAAATTCATGAGCATATATTACCATACCCAAAAACAATGGAAAAATAAAAATTACCTGAGATAAACAAATTAACTACAACATTTACATGGGATTATAGTATGTCACCGGAAATGCGTAATTCACCGGATGCTCAGTTTTCTACTCATGCGCAGTGCGTTCTGCCGCGGTTCCCTTACACCGAGGTAAACCCGAAATGTGTGAAGAGTGAAATAATAAGCAAAACAACAACACAGGTAATAAGTTCGATTCTTTTCTTCAGAACTTTTTTTTACCTTAAATCCCCTTATCTCATTCAACTTGTCACGCACGTGGCTTATTTAATGGGGTCGCCAAACTTTCATAAAAACGCTAGGTAAAGTTTTCTCGTGCGGAGGGTTGTCTCGGGAACCGGGACAACTGTTTTGCATATAAACGGGGCCTTACTACATGCTCCCTGAACATAACAAATAGATAACATTTCATCTTTGATATCAAATACTTATATACTTAGAAATTCTGTAAATGTTTCCTTTATCATTTTTAAAACTCATTGTTTTCACATTTCTCAGATACTTTCATAACAAAATTTAGATAATTTACTACTAACTGAGTTTTTAGACCTGTTCTCTAAGAATTGAAATAATAAGCAAAACAACAACACAGCTAATAAGTTCGATTCTTTTGTTTAGAAATTATTTTAACCTTAAATCCACTTATCTCATTCAACTTGTCAGTCACTTAAGACCCATTTATATGGTGTCAGGCATCCTAGACCGCAACCCTCCCCCTGAGTTACCTGGGCGAGCTAACTTTCCACACATTTCTTTTAGGATTTTTTAAAAATATTTTTATCAAATAAACACTTTGGCCTCCTACCCGGGACGAGATGACTAATTTACTGGAGTTTCCAAACGTAGAACGTGACTTATTTAATGGCGTCGCCAAACTTTTATATAAACGCTCGGTAAAGTTGTCTCAGGCGAAGGGTTATCTCGGGTACGTGGACAACTGTTTTCCATGTTAATACACCTTATTCCAAAATGGCGGCCATTTTATTATTCTGTTATATCCATGCAAATTAGCCCTCTTGGCCTCGTCAGCATGTGCAAAATACAAAAGAATTTTCAAGCGAAAATGAGGCCAAGAGGGCTAATTAACATGCATATAAAAGAATAATAAATTGGTCGCCATTTTGGAATAAGGTGTATGGGGCCTTGCTACACGCTCCATGAACATAATAAAAAGATAAAATTTCATCTTTGATATCAAATACTTATATACTTGGAATTTCAGTAAATATTTTCTTTATCGACCTTTCACCTTAGTTAAGCTTATCATTGGCTTTCTTTTTATTATAAAAGGGGACAGAACATTAAGAAAGACGTGAACAAGAACTGGCCGGTGTCATCCGCGATGAGATGGCAACGAAACAAAAGGAAAAGAAGAAGGATGGTACAGAACAAAGTAATTTAATTGGTTGGCACGTTTTTGGCTTTTTTAACTATCTTTATCCTTTTGCTTATTATTATGTGACCTCTTGGAGAGCAGGTCATAAAACTCAGCTAGTATTAAATTATCTAAATTTTATAATGAAAGGATTTGAGGAATGTGAAAACAATGAGTTTAAAAATTGAAAGCACAAGAATTAAGATTGACTAGCGGGCTATTTTTCAATTTTAACAATTCTTGAAAACAGTATTACGTACAAAAGTTCACGAAAACAACTTTTTCTCGGTCTTGAATAACTAGTTTGACTAATTTCCGAATAAAATACACCTGTTGCGTATCAAAAACTGCCCGAAAACTGATTTAGACATCTTTGCACAAGGCGACGCGAGTGAAGATAGAACTATAAAATCCAAGTCTTGTTTTGTTTACATAAAATCGCTTTTCAACCTATGTAATGAATGAACAAACACAAAAATGGAAAACACAATCTTCTTTCGAATTTTTTTTTTCAAATCTCGATAAGTTGATGAATAATTGAACGCTGAACCTGAATGTGATTTCTTTTGTTTTATTCCCCCAAGCCTCGGAGCCAAGTATGAATTTTGATATATCGAATTTGGTCTATTGGCTGAAGTTTATGTTACCGCTCTGGAGATGTTAGGATCAGTAAATCGGCCGTGATTTAAAGTGTATATGACAGTGATTTTTTTATTTGCTTGATCGAATCTACATGATGTTCTGATAAGAACATGGAAAAAAAGTTTCGATATCGATTTTTCTTCTCTGCGTTGTAGCCGTCTAAAAACGTGAAATTTCATTTCCGGTGTGTTACAAAACCGCGCAAGAAGAAAGGCTGGAAATAGTCCGCTATGATGTCAATACAAGAACGCCGGTGTCGAGGTTTCTCAGTTCCTCGCATTTTTTGATGCGCCCTGAGGAAGAAACATGATTCTATTAAAGTGCATATGAAGTAAAAAAAATATTTCCATGTTTTGATAGTGCTTTACTTTCTTTATCTAAATTTGTGGGTTTCATCGAAAAGATCCTTCCCATTGTGAAATTATTCGGCTTGAAAGTTTTGCATTTTCCGCCAGAAAGTGTCTCTATCGAGCGCGCGGCCAAAGCTACTGTATTACAAGGCTGTGACGTAGAAAATACTTCAACTCACGAGTATCATGGCGGCATTCTTTTGAAGAAACGAATCTCAAGTATTTTCTACGTCATCAACACAATGGATTTCGAAACCTCGTTCCCAGTCTCCGGGACACTGATTTCTGCAAATTGTGCTACTTTGGACGGCAAAAAAGAGGCCTTAAATTTTTCTCTGACAAATTTCTTTTATCATTTCGAAATAAAGGCATAATGGCCTCCAAAAAAAGACAAAATAAAAAATTACTTCATATGCACTTTAAGGTGTATTGTCTATGGTTGTAGCAACACGCACCAAAAAACGGAGGAACTGAGAAATCGTGACACTGGCATTCTTGTATTGACGTCACAGCGGACTATTTCCAGTCTTTCTTCTTGCGCGGTTTTGTAACACACCGGTAGTGAAATTTCACGTTTTTAGACGGCCAAAACGCGGAGAAGGAAAATCGATATCGAAATTTTTTTTCCATTTTCTTATCAGAACATCATGTAGATTCGATCAAGCATGCAAGACTTGTGTGAAAGTGTTTCTTCATCACGGATGTAAGTGTTTAAGAGTCAAAAATGCAAATGAATCATGTTCCTTTATTGGAATCACGACTTCTTGCAGTTAGTTTTAGCTCTTTGTTGAGTAGTGTCTTGGAGCTAGATAGAACCTTCGTTATTTTATGATGGCGTTACTGCATCCAACAGTACACCCTTTGTACACAATGAACAGCTCTACTTGTAGAGTTGTACGGAGGTATCTCGAATTCATTGAGACATACACGAGACTACACAACGTATCTTTTGTACAATAAGCGTGTAATTCTCGTGTAGTAGTGTTGTGCTCCGTGCGTTCCATCATAAGCCTCCCTCTTGTTTATAAGCCCACCCGGTTTGGTAATCCTATCAGTTTGGTAACAAAACATTGTTCCGGTTCTTTCTTGATTTACGCCAAATTAACTAAACGAACGCTTGCTTGCCAGCCACAAAACCCTTACTATCACAGTATCAAGTAACATAAACATCATCATCATCATCGTGAAATAAAGCCGTGCAAGTTATACAAGCCCAGGTCTTATAAGCGGCATTATACGGTATAGTCTTGTGCAACGCAGCGACATGGCGCTCTGTAAAAAATAATCACATGGTAGAAAAAAGAGACAGGCCAAACACGACTCCCAATAGTTGCAAAATGTATTTAGAAGCCTTTAGAATAGCTTTCCCAAGTAGGTCTTCGAGATATTTATCCCGTTAGATCACTGTTAGGTAACTCTCATGGCATATATTAGGCTTTCTTTGGCTCAGAGTCGTGTTGCAAGATAAATAGAAATCGGCTGAAGTTTATGTTTTCGCTATGGAAATGTAAGGATCAGTAAATTTCTTATTCGTCCGAGATGCAGCGTGCAAGACTTGTAAGAAAGTGTTTCTTCATGACACGAAGCCAAAGACGACCACGACACCTTGAGCAACTTTTGTTTAGCTGATTTTTGTTCTTGGTATAATTGTTTGTTACAGGGATCGTTTCACAGTTCGGCGCATGTGCACAGATTAAAATGCTTTATTCGCTTTCTTACCAATTTTATGGGTTAAAAAACCACTCGCATTTACTTCAATAATCACACACTATAATCAGTCCAAACAAAGCGAAGGATTACCAAAATTTACAGAAAATTTTTAACGAATAACACGGACAAAGTCAACACTGAATAAAACCTTTGACCCGAAGGATTTATTCTACGCTCTGGTGGCTTTCGTGGCGCACATGGGTATGCATAATCATCCATTCAATCAGCTGACTGACCGCAACATTTTCACGGGCAAATTTCCCGACAGAGTTATCTACTCGCTTCCGATTGGTCTAAACAATAAAATTTAATGGGCTACGCCATAGCTTGCAAATGCGCCAAACCGTGAAACCCTCCTTTAATATTGAAATTCAAAGCCCCGAAGTCAAACACAGCATGCCAAACAATTAAAACATGTGACAAACAAGCATCTGCAAAGCCCCGATGGCAAACGCAGCATGCTAAACAAACTCAAACTTGTCACAACAAGCATCTGCAAAGCCCAGATGGCAAACACAGCATGCCAAACAATTAAACCTTTTCCAAACAAGCATCTGCAAAGCTCCAAAGGAAAAAA
Organism: Dendrophyllia cribrosa; assembly: GCA_024195265.1. Taxonomy (NCBI): domain Eukaryota; kingdom Metazoa; phylum Cnidaria; class Anthozoa; order Scleractinia; family Dendrophylliidae; genus Dendrophyllia; species Dendrophyllia cribrosa. The sequence continues at coordinate 30,766,013 of JAJLRJ010000004.1, read as the reverse complement.
ACTCAAACTTGTGACAACGAGCAACGTACTGCAAAGCCTCGATGGCAAGTACAAATTAGCACGCTAAACAATTCAAAAAACGCGCCACACAAGCACAACGCCAGACAAAATAGAGCGATTTTCGTATGACCTTGAAATGGAACGCGCGTACAGAGCCAAAACAACAAATGAACGCGAAAAGTAGACATCAGATTGGTTTATCGAACGGCGTCAAACGCGCGCGGATTTTGATTGGCTTATCGAACATGCAACGCGTGTTGAATACAAAAAAAAAAGAAATTTTCCGCTTTTTTCCGCAACTCGAAACAACAAAATGCCGAACTGAAAAGTAAATACTCGTGAAGGACTTTACAACTCTGTTGAGCCTATCACTTGCAAAAAAGGTACCAGAGTTTGGCAGACTATGCAGTAAGTGGAAGTTTTGCAGTCAGTGCACGCGAAAACCGCGTATGCTACAATACCGCTCGATCAATTTGCGAAAAATTCATCGCGACCGAAGATTGTCAAGCTGGAGACCACCAAAGAAAATGGAACCTTCGGGCTATCCTTCGGTGTACAGTAAACTGTAAACTCACTCCTGATGAAATGACGAAGCACGAAAGACTACTTCCTTGGCTATTTAATGAGAAACACCTCTGAAATAACCACAGATACAAAAAACACCATTAAATTTCCACCGACTTTCGAAAACACGCACAACATAGCACATTTGATCTTTTGTCCGAGAACTTTCTGAAAATCGTGCAATCAATATTCTGTTTGACCTCATTCTGTTTTCGACGTTCCGATTGGTTTATCGAACAAGCGCATTTGCCATATTAGGGTTGTTTACGCGGGAAACGAAACACTGCTTTTGTTTCGATCTGTTCAATCATTGGCGGATAAAACAAATCGCAAACACTCTCCGAACCGTTTTTCAAGGTCATACGAAAATCGCTCTAAAACAATGCTAAAAACAAACGCTTGAAAACCCGAAGGGAAAGAAGTATGCAAAAGAACTGCCACGTGCAACAAAAACCGACGAAAACTAAGAGCGAAAGCCGACTTGACCAAAAATGAAAAAATAAAATTACACTGAAAATGTTAAATAAAGCAAAACTACTACAGGCAAATGGCGAGCATGAGAACCGAAAAGCATGGCGGCAAGGAAAGAAGGAAACGCGAAATAAAACAAAATATATAATACTAACGTGACAGTAAATAAGAAGAGATATTCGCCTCCAAAGTTTCTTGTTTCGAAGAAGAACCAGGAACGGCGTGATGAATCGACTGAGCGGTAACAGGAACAGCACGGGCGGCCGACACCGCGGCGAAACGCACTGCGCATGAGTAGAAAACTGAGCATCCGGTGAATTACGCATTTCCGGTGACATACTGTAATCCCCTGTAAACAACGTAAAACTCCCGTACCGCGAAGTTTGAAAACAAAAAGTAAGAGTTATAAAACAAAGGTAGAGAAAAAGTTTGTTTCGTTGAAAAGTTTTTTTATCGTTCAAGTTTCAAGCGTTTGCACCAAGGGGTTTGGTGTTTGCACCAACAACGAAATATGAATAAATTCGGGAACGTCTCGCGCTCGACAAGAGCAATTTTTTTTCACGTAGTTCTCGTCGTTACGTTGGTTTTGTTGTGCGGTACCTGTGCTGAAAAATGTGCAAAAGAAAACAAGAGCAACCGAAAATGTGCAGGCCGGAAATATGTGCTTTCCGAAGGTTTAGCCAGAGCTGCTGAACTCCAAGTGGGCTCGACAGTTTGTCGTGTCCACTGGGACGAAGTACGAAGGAGTAACAACAGGTGCTCGGTTCCTCGGGAAAACCATTCGCCATGTCTGAGAAAACAGGGGATTCCTTCGAGACTTTTTGCGGTCTTCGATGCGGTAGGGACAAAGTATAATGGGTACAAACCGGGTACAAGATGGTGCAATGAATGCTGTACTAGAGTGGATAATGAAAAGGAGTTTATCATGCATCCTGACTACAAGCCACCGGTGTTGCGAACTGCTAAAGCCAGAATGTTTTTTGCCACGTATTGCAATTACAAAAATTGCAAATAACTGCATTGATCAGTTATTCATTTAAGCTAATTTTATTTCTGCAGTTAATATATGATTTTATTCGTGTATCATGCAATAATATTCTGAGCGGTTCAGATACCTGTAAACCATTTCACAGTGCCATTATATGAATTTATCCGACAGAAGTAAAATTTGTCTCAAGTCATTGAAAAAGCGGAAATTAAAATGTATTAGCTGTGTATTTAACGAGCTTAATATTGTACAAAATAAGAATTAAAGTACAATTTATTGGCATGAAAAAGAAACACGATTCTTGTCGATCGATACAACTTGATGGCGTACGGGTATCACAACATATTCAAGCTAAATACAAATTTTGCACTGTTCAGATCGTGAAAGTGTTCACACGATTTCGATTGTAACACAAATTTACAAATGTCGCTCGCTAACAACTCGTGAATGAACTAATGCGTGTATAAACATGCATCGCCGGAGACTTTAATTAAGCCTTGAGATTTCATTTACAATCAAACAAAACAGAAAGTACAAAATTTAATAAGCTTAACAACAATAAGCTTAATCATGGCGGGCGCGAAATCCCTCATAATTTTTGCATCGCATTTTTTCACAAAAAACAAGTCTTCACTGCATCTCGAAATGTATTCATGCAAGAACTGATCGTGTACGTACCATTTCTTCGGTTGTGGTATTTTCATCATTGCATCTAGAACATCTAGGTCTGTTGGTTCATGCAGAAATGTTGTTTTATGCTGTTTGCATCGATGTTGACGAACGCCGAACGCCTGGTAGTTTACCGGACCGGAAGTGCTTGAAGTTACGCATGCGCAAACGTTCTGCCGCGGTGCCGGGGCGGCCAACGCGGCTTGCGCCGCCGCCACATTTGCAGAAGGAACCTGAGCGGCTTCTTCGGTCAGATTAAACTGACAACAGATAGCGGAGAATGCTAAGCTGACTGGCGCGAAAAGAGGGCGAATAAAGTGATCTCAATCCTTATATACGCTTTGAGGGCGGCCGCTGACAAATAGTCAGCTTATATAAGCTTTATTTTGATATATGGGTTAAGGTATCTTAAGAGTAATCTCGAGACGCTAGAGATGTTACACTGGAGCACCCCCGAAGGTATACTGATCCTCTAAAATATGTAGCTTACTTCATTCAGTAAAAAAAAATTCTTTTCTTTTAATTTACAAAAATCATTAAAAGTGAATTTCTTATCGTTGCGTACGTGCGGATGTATTATTGTCGTTACTGCTTCATGTTCAAGTGTGTCTTTTCCTTCTGATAGAAAAACTGCCATAGCATGGTTTCTGTGCGTTAAAAAACCAACGAGTTATATTCTGCGAATTAGGGCTGTTCTCATTAGTACATTGGGCGTACTGTAATAGTTATAATAGTACTGTAATAGTGTTTGTCGTTGTTATTTGCTCTTTATTTTGCACCTTATCCATTATCCGGAGTCATAATGACCATCACTATGTGTATCGAAAACTTGCAAAAACCTATTTTCCTGTCAATTCGGGTTTTATCCATTTAACAAAAAGAATAGCGTATTTAAATATGGCGATAACCATACATTTCAATTCACATGCCCAAAAACTCACGATGTCACGGTTGCGTGTTCTTTAATGTATTGTGTACATAACATCTACATGTGGTGTGGTTATGATGAAGTGGATTTTTGAAAAACATGTCGCCCTGAGTAAGCGTCTGGGAGCGTGTTTCGCCTTTGTCTTTTGTTGTTCAAAAACTGTGCAAAGTCCACAATATAAAAACAAAAGACTGTTGCTCGTCCTGTTTTCTCTCGCTCTCGCTCCCTTTCCTTTTTCTCTCTCTTTTCTGTGATTTTCGGGATTTTCGGGGTCATAGAAACCATTTTTCGAGCATGGCTGCAGTTCTAGGTAACGCAGAACCAGCCCTGATACAAAACACGAATGAAATTTTGTCACTCTAGTATTTGGTTGATATTTCCCATCGTAGTTCGTACGACATTTTCCATAAACTCCTTTAGTAAACTAGTAAAGTTACAGTGCGGCTACTGTTACCGGGGTCACCCAGACAAAGTTAACCTATCACAAAGCAGAACGGGGACAATAGATTCCAACATTTTTAACTTCAGCCAATAAAATGTCGAGTACAGAACAATGAAGTTTCAACTTGTTCACTCATGAAGCTTATGTTGAATAAAGCTTTAGCTAGCGTTGACTTTTCGATTAAAAAATTTGAGTAGTTTCACATGCTACATGAATGAATGTCATGTGTCGTGCAAGTGAGCGAGAACTGTTTTCAAACTGCATGAAAGCAGTGAACGCGACAGCCGTATGTTTGAGCAAATTGCGTGGCGGATTTGAATTCTCGGAAAAAATAAAACCTCAACCGCCGGCTGTTTGCAAATGTTTATACAAGGCACACTGCCAGCGTAGCATATACAAGCATTTATTTTCTAACCGTTTGCAAAAGAGCCGCTCCTTTATTTCAATTCTTTTTTATTGAATTGTCGTCAGAATTTTTACCGTTGCAGATTTTCTTTACGGCTTCAGCACTAGAAGGGTTTCTTTAATCTCCCAAGGCGCTCGTGATGTTTTTGAAGAAATCATTTTCGTGAAAGTATTAAAAGTCTATAGCTGTATATGCCGATAAATAGAAATAATTATTAACCAAACCTCGAACTCTGTGAAAAAAAAAAAAATTTCTAGTCTGGCGGTTAAGTTTTTTTTTGTCAGGAATTCATCTCGAGGGAGTTGGATTTACTGTTTTGAATTGTCTGGAAAATTATAATAACTCAACTGGCGAACCGCTGTAATATCGATGGATTTTCCGACAGTGAAATATATGTTGAAGAATGCGCCGTTTCTATACGACCGATACTCTTTTTATGCAGTTTTGAATTTCTCTTTTACTTAATTTTATTTCAGCTTCATCCGACTGCCGGAACCCAACGCGTGGAACTCAAAGCGCATAAAACGTAATTAACCACGGTGGCGAACAAGCCGTGTTTTCGTTGTTTTCAAATCCGTTGGGCACTTTTTAATTTGCCTAAACTATGACCGTCGTTTTCACTGGTACAGTTAAGATTGTCTTCTTTCGCTGGCGTCAAGTGTATTTATTTTCCAACCCCGCAGTTGACGCCGTAGAGAAAACTTGAATCTGTTACGATAAGCGAACAAATTATTTTAAATCCACCACCAGCACTTTTATTTGTGTAGACATACGGTGCAGCTGTCGCATTCCATATTTTCACACAGTTTGGAGTTTCTCTTTCATTCGAATCGCCGGCATTAACCTTCCAAATCGCGCTGTTAACAAATCAAGTTCAAAAGGGATGGAATTGAAGTTTATTAAAAATCCAACGCTGTACAGCCAAAACTTGTATCACACAGTTTGGAGTTTCTCTTTCATTTGAATCGCCGATACTTAGCTTCCAAATCGCGCTGTTAAAACAAGTCAAGTTCAAAAGGGATGGAATCGAAGTTAATAGAAAATCCAACGCTGTACAGCCAAAACTTGCATTGGTCTGTTTTCATGGCGAACGAACAAGTTGAAATTTCATTGTTCTGTACTCGACATTTCATTGGCTAAAGTAAAAAATATTGGAATCTATTGTTCTCGTTCTGTTTTGTGATTGGTTAACTTTGTCTGGGTGACCCCGGTAACAGTAGCCGCACTGTAAAAGCTACACGAAATCGAAATACTTACAACACCGCGTCTTGTCAATTGTACAGTCACACCTGATAAATCCGGGACTTTCCCTGCATTCCAAGAAACAAAAGCAAAGCCGTTAAAAATAACGAAAATACATTAATTTACGAATGTTGCATACGAAATGTTTCCATGTGTAACTTGGTCGCGGGGGACAGGTTCCGCTCATCAGTATGCATTTATGAAAAGAGTATGCACGAAGTGCGACGGCTAATACCGAAAATGCGCGAAATATTCATGAACAGGCTCTGTAATGCCTTAGCATCAATAATTGCACGTGCTGTCTGGTAAAATACACTATTTTTCAACTCATTGGGCCTGGTCGCACTACAGTTAAAAACAAAAATTAGCCCGTGCAAAAATCGAGGAAAACAAAAGAAACCGCTCCGGTGGGACACGCTTTTTGTGGAATGTTTTTGTTTTTATGTCATTTTGCACGGGCTAATTTTTGTTTTTGACTGTAGTGCGACCAGGCCCTTTGTTGTTTCTGCAGGAAGTGTTGACAATAGCCCGTGGATTAAAATTAGCAAAATTACCATAAATATAAATTTTTTGTATTCGTGTTTGCTTGGGAAGCCTTCGGAAGCGTAAAAACAAGCAATTTTGTGTCCAAGAATTCAGCGCGGATAGAGAATTTCATGAGTTGACACTGCAGGGAGGTAAACTAGGTGTATTGTAGATTGTCATATCTGACTCAAAATTTTTGAATAGGCTTTCAAAGGGAAGATATGAGGCTTCAAATTCTAACATGGACAATTTTACTCCTTTAAAAGCTAATAACTTTTAATTGAAGTTGAAATCAAAAAGTCGGAGTCAGATATGACACAATAGACGTTTTGACGGATCAGTGAGTGGTGAAATCAACTTGCTTTGTGTTCTTCTCGAGGAGCAAACTTGGACACAAAACCACGTTTTTAAAAGACATAACTTTAGTCGCTTACAGCATTGCCGCAAAGCGCGATCTTTTTAATAAAAAAAAATCCTTATGCACTTCCATTACTCGCCAATATCTCTGTTAAATTTTAGCGAAATCGGCTTTCAAACGTTCACGATATAACGTTTTTCAAAGTGACACCCCTGCTAAAATTTTGCCTTATGAATTTGTTCATGACCAGGTATTCCCCGCGACCTTAAATAGAATAAACAAGACATGAAAAAATGGTTGAATCAATGAAAATTTTGAAGAGAAAATTATAACTAGACAAGTACTAAACAATGACCAATGGGGAAAATTTCATTTAAGTACTGCGTTCATTTGCAAAGCGTAACTATCGGACCGACAATATCAAGGAATCAATGTGTACTAAATTGTTAAACAGTCCACAATTCTGGAGCTAAATCATAATGTAATAATCCTATCAAGTTGGTCTCTTGAGCACAGATAAAAGAAAGTGGATAAAAATAGCAGCAAATATCAAGTCAGACAGCTGAATCGTCCATCAAACGGATTAGTACTAGCTGATGATAGTTGACATCCATTCACATGCTTCATTAAGCACGACGGGTGGTGCATAAATTTGCTCGAAATATTGATAAACTATTCATGAGATCCCTGAAACAAAGCCGATAAGAATGTATTTTTATTAAGAAGTAAACTTTGGTTTATACATGTCACAGTTTTTGTGCTCAACACAGATGTATCCATAGTGGCATGGATTCCTGGTGAGAAAAATGAACAAATTGGACTTTGAATTGTAAACAAAGAAATGTTTATCAACACCATGACGTCGCAGTCTCCATTGTGTACGAAGTTTGCATTTCAGGCAAATTTGTATGCTAATATTTATTCTAGTTTACTGTCCACGCGTACGCAGTTGGGCCATCTGAAACATTAGTTTTCAATTTCATTTCGATAAGGACCGATAACAAAATTTAATCACTAACTGACAGGGAGCTTAACAATTAATGATTATTGTGTCTACTGTGAGTGCACATTTGCTAAAACCGAAAGGTGGAACAATCAAGGAGTTAACTGGTCTATTTTTATCCAAAAATCATATCCAAAAAATATCAACGTAGACACATGCTATCCAAAGGAAGACTAATATTTTTTAAAGAGATTAAAGCCTCATTTTCAGCTCATTAATAATACATAGCATTACTTTAGTTTTGCCTAGTTAATGCTCTATTTTCTCTTGGATGACAAGTAGTTTTTAACGCAGAGATTAAACTATTACCAAAAAGCATTGTAGTAACAGTATTACCTCCACGAATTTAAGGTCGGCACAAACGAGGCGATTGAAGTCGCGGCGATGTCACGGCGACCAAGTCGCCTGTTGTTGTTTACGCGAACAGACTGGTTACAGCGATTATTTGGCGTTTGTATTGGGTTTTTATTTTATTTGGTTGGCGCGAGTCTCGCGAGCAGTACACACAAGGCGACTAGTTGCAGGAATAGTTTGAATTGGCCTTTGATTGGTTAAAATTTTGGAAAGATTTCCGTACAACCCCATACATTAGTTATGCATGCTGTTCTGAAAACTGAAACAAAAGCCAAAACAATAGAACTCCAAAAGCAAAACAATAGCACATACATGCATAATTAATATATGGGGTTATACGGAAATCTTACCCAAGAACCTTTCAAAAATGACTCATTCAGTATTCAATTTCAGCGATTCAGCGTTCTTCACGAGTCCCTGTCGCAAGTTTACTGAAAACGAGTAGTTCCCGCACGAAAGCGACCAGTCGCCTCGTGTGTGCCGACCTTTATAATAAAAGTGCAGCAGCCATTTACAAGGCTTTATATCTTACCACACTTTCGGCTTCAGTGTTGACTCATTCAGTATTCAATTTCAGCGATTCAGCGTTCTTCACGAGTCCCTGTCGCAAGTTTACTTGCATTTAAAATCCAGAAGACAATTCCTGTTCGTGAAATCGAAAGGAAATTATAATCTTCTTCGGTAGCAGCTGTCAGTTTTTCTTTCATTCTCGTCCCCAGGCCTGGCCCTCGTAGCCGCCGGAGTCTGAACACAAGGACAAAGGAGCTCTGGGGACTCCACCGCGGTGCAACATTTGCTCATTCAAACCAAATTTCCGGTTATCACGCATTCAAACAGGAAACAAATGTACACGGCGTCGACTTGTCTCTTTAAAAAAGCTTGAAACGTTTTTGGTAAATCGTTACATGATTTAGTAAACGCACAGACTCGAGAAAAAGTTGTAAGCTTTGAGTTCTCAAAGTTAAAACCTTATAACGGACTTTTCTTTTTTTTTACTTGTACAGTCAAGCCAGTATTCAGCGGACACCCTCAGGACCCTCGCAAGGCTTTTCTTAATAAAGGGGTGCGCTGAATAATACAGGTTCGTTTTACAGTAAACATGGGAAGAAATGAAGGGACTCAGGCCGAGTATGTCCGCTTAATTAAGAGGGTGTCCACTAAAATTTGGGGTCCGCTTTTACAGCTTTCACTGTATATTCCTGTCGTTCTGAGATTTTAATTCATGGTTTTACCCGGCGGGAAATTCATGCGGTCGGCCGACTTTTAATCTTATTGCAAGGGTCCGCCTTACCCTTGTCTTAACCCGAACGCGAACCCGTTGCGCTAGACAAGGGTAACGCGGACTCCAGGAACGGCCGAGTGCATTCTCGTCCTCAGAGCTCCACGTTTTTTTAATTGCGTCTTGTGTAGCTCTGGCGACGTACAAAGATTCGATTTGTTTGATTGGCCGTTTAAAAATGAATGCACATCAAGGTAAAACATTTAAGGTGGCTTCAAGTTTTTTTGGGTCACGCTTCCTTTTTTGAATGCGCTCATGCATAATCTTACTTTCACTAAATGAATCTGATTTTGATACCAGATGTTAGGTTTGGATATAAGCGGTCAAAATATTCCATAGGTCTCACAAATTATCTTTAATAGTCTGAGGGAACTTTCAGTGGTAATTTAATGATAATTTGTGAGACCTATGGAATGTTTTGACCGCTTATATTTAAAACATGAAAAACACGTGTTAAAAATGTTTCAGCGATTTATTCAAAATCGAACAGTTTAAGAGCGCCTGTCCGTAAAAATCAGACAAATTTGAAATTTTTTGGCAAGTAATAAAAATTCGATTTCTTTCATATTTTAAAGTTCGATAGATTAAGGTATAACAAAAATCACTGGATACTTTTTTCGGCCAAATATCTTTTTATTTAAAAGAAATATTCAAAAAACGAAAGTCCGTTAAAATCGTCATTTGAGGTGGAAAATTATTGCACAATTTTGACAGTCTCGCTTGTAAAAACAAGTAACGCTACAGCATTTAAAACATGAAAATCATATTTTGCAATCTTTAATTATCTAGTAGAGTGATTTAGGGAATTATTTTGTTGTTATTTGCTTGCAAAATAATTTTATTTCGAAGACATATATTTTACTTCTTTAAAAGTACCTCGTAAACAAAACAACTTTTCACCATGTGCTAAACCTTCAAACGGATTAAGTTTCTGTTGGTTAATTTTTATAAAGATGATCTCAAGATTGCCGTAAAAATTTGTTTGGGCAAATGATTCAGAGCGACGCGAGAGCATTTCAAAGTTCGTTAAAATTAGAGTTATTTGACCTTACGAGGTCAACAATCAATTTGCGGGTCACACAAACATTTCACTTTCCACCACATGTCTTAACATAAATAAGGTTAAAGTAGCCACATAGAAAAAATGTTTTGAAATTTTCTTACCTTATTTGTTGTAGAAGATTAACCAGAGATCATTTTCTTGCATTTTTTTCACCGTTCATCACATGTCCTTTAGTCTTGTTTACAACGTCCGATAAACGTCGGACAACAACAACGTAATATTAAACGGTCGGGTCAGCCAATCTTTGTTAAACTTTCGACACTTTTCAGTACCACGGCATCTATTCAAAGGGCTAAGTACCTTTTGGAGCGTTCCTCGGTTTTGTAGTGCGCTAAAAGATTTGCAATGTTACTTTGAAGTACAAACCAAAACATGTCGGACGTTTGCGTTCAGTCTTTTTACAGTTATGTCACGCAATGCAGTTTTGTTTGCATTTAAGGGGGTAGGGGTGCGGATAAGGCAATTAAATTGAAACACTTTTGCAAGAGTAAAAAAACAACTGTTTAGAAATATATTTCAGCACCATTTAATTTTCTTTGTTGGTCAATATGTTCTAAAATATAATAATTGGTAGCAATAGCCTTTTGCGAGCAACGATTTTTAACTCCTCTCCCCAGTCTTGCTTTCCATATTGGATGCTTTTTTCTCGTTTCCTAAATTTACCTTCTTACCATACGAGTCGAGGTGCTCTACTTGATGGAGCTGCCCCTAAAAGATGGGTATACCAGGGCTTCCTGTGGATAGCATCATGCATGTGATCTCTTTTTCACTATAAATTTCCAGTTGCGGATCCAGCTTGCTCATAAGGAGAGGGGGTGGGAGGGGGAGTGAAAATGGTTCTGAAAAAAAGTTCGGTCCCTCGAGTCTTTTTCTTCGCCAAAAAAGGGATGGAAAGGGGCCGCTTCCCTAGATCCACCACTGAACTAAATTTGACAACTTTAGTTTACAACTACTTGATCCTTTACATTTCTAGTAAACAACGCTGCTCGACATAAAATAAGTTCGATGTCATCCCAGTCAGGTCCGGTAAATTTCAAGACAGACTTGTGAGGTCTTGTGATTAGAGATGTCCTTTGTGCGCGAAAGTAAAGGGACAATTTCCGTTCCACGCTTTCGATCGCGAATGTCATAACCACAAACTCCACCAACAAAGGACTTAAACGAACAAGTGCCTTCCATTTTTGTGTAATACCTGGAACTGAACTCGAATCTTTGATGTACAAAAACATGCACTTTAGCGCCGCCTTCAAGTAAACAAAGGCACTAGGTAATTAGCAAAACCAGGTAGTGTTTACTGTTTTGTCAACTGCATTATTTAAACAGCATTTATTGTTATTCTCGACAATTGGCGATTACTGTATTAAACTTAGTAAGTTCTTCAATTTTTAGATATTCTCTCGTTATCAGCTTTAAAATCTGAGCGGGTTTCTAATTATTTTGCTACTGCCAAAAAAAATACTTAAATTTACTTAGTTTGTAACACCGACAATGGATTAGCCAAACATTAGTCCCATTGAGTCAAATTTTAAATTGAAGGAAATGCAACAAATGGTTCTGAATTAAGGCATGACATGAATTGGAAGTAAGGCTGGGAGAAGACCCCCCCCCCCCCCCCCCTCACTCCCTCTCCCCCCTCCCCCCCCCCCCCCAAGATCTATGGTACATATCATCAACGGAAAATTCACGAGCGAGGTAAATGGTCCCACGAACCACAGGTAACCCAAACTCACAGTAAGATTATTGACAAGTAGAAAACATCCAAATAAGTGCTCTTTTGAGGCTCTCTCTCGGTCAATTGAGAGACAAAGAAAACATCAGTTGCGGTGTGTAACGTTTGACAAACGTTTACATCACTAGTTACACTGTACAAATTGATATATTTTGGGGGCCGTGCATGTGGCGAATATTAGACTGATTTTCCCTTTTTCGCATAATGTTTCATGAAGACAGTATCCTTCTGATAAAAAGAAAAAAAAAAGAAAAAACAATACGAAAAAAGGACAGAAATAGCTAAATACCACAGTGAGTCAGGTAAAAAGCTAGTGATACCATTTGCATTTCACACATTTCGTTTTTTTTTTGTTTTTTTTTAATTTATGCAAAACATTTACGTAACAAGCAGATTTAAAAGGTTACAATACAAAGGAATAAATGACAAGATGTTACAACAATACACTACACTAGACATTCCGAGACTGGGTTGGCATTGGCGACTTCAATTTTTGTTTATAGTCTGAAGCTGCACTAATCATTTAGTAACTCTATATAGTAGTTAACAATATATTTTAAATTATATAATACTTATGTTTTATTTTACAGAGGGGATTTTTCTAGATGAAATCTACAGTTTAATTTAACTACAAATTCCTCTAAAGATAGGTTTTTCTGTGCTAGTTTTTGGGTATAGAGGTAATATTTAGCAAAGAGGAGAGTACAGTTTAAGTTATTGGTAATCAGGTCAGTCTTGGAGGTGGAGCTCGTGCCGAAGAGAATTTCCGTTGGGGATAAGGAGAAAGAGGTGCCATTTTCTTTGTTAAACCACTTAATAACTTCCAAGAAAAACTCTTTAGACCAGTGACAATTTGAAAAAGTGTGAATAATGGAATCATTTTCGCGACAGTAAATGCAAAGCATATCATTTTTAATACCAAATAAATGCAGTTCTCTTTTTGTAACAACTATTCTGTGCAAAAGTTTGAAGTAAAATTCTCTCAGCTTGTTTTCTCTAGAAATATATTTTACACGACTAAAAAAAGAGTCAATCCGCACCATGTCTGGCTGTAAATTTCTCTCCCACTTTACGCTTGCCTTCAATACTTGCTTGTCCTTATTTATCAAAAGCCAGTAGTAATCCCTGTTTTTTAATTTAAGTAAATTTATGGTAGTATCCCGAGACAGCTGAAACTCATATTCTGAAAGAAGAATAGTTTTATCTAGACATTTTATCCTTGCCTTAATAATGAGGGTCTGAGGTATTGCAGATACAACTTGCATGTATGTTAGGAAATTACAACTGAGTTTGTATTTTATGAACTCAGCGTAAGGGAGAATTTTTCCATCCGCCTTCAACAGATCGTGGATAAAAATAATATTACTACTGAACCAGCTCCGATAAAAGATAGTTTGACTGTTAATTCGAATTTCTTTGTTATTAAATAGAATCAATTCCTGATCGGATTCTGGATTATAAGATGCTTTAAGTTCAGAGAAATATAGTAAGATCTGCTTGTAGAAGTTCGGGAATTTTGCCTGCTCGAGGAACTTTTCATCATAGTTACAGTGCAACAGGAATTTTAAGCCACCACATTTATCAAAATAATAGTTTGGTATAACCTTCCAGGATTCACTGCCCATTTGGTCGTTTATTAAAAATCTCGAGATCCATGCCAATTTGAGTGATTTGGACATAGTTTCTATGCTAGGCGCACGTAGACCTCCATTGTCGTAGTCTTGAAACATGACTTTACGATTGATTTTGTCTTTCTTGTTTTTCCATATAAATTTAAATATCATAGAATTAACATCTTGAATGCATTTTTTAGGGATATCAAGAATCGAAGTAGAATGAACCAGCTGCGAAATGCCAAGGCTTTTAGTTATAAGACATCTTCCAAATAGTGTAAGGTTTCGGGACTGCCAGATGCCATGAATAGTATCTATTTTTTGAATTTTTTCTTTAAAATTGTATTGGTCATTTTTTTTTTTCATCATAGGATATAAATATCCCTATGGCTCTTATCGGCTCTTTTGGCCATTTGAATCCGAAAGGTGTTTCTTTGCAATACCTCCAGGGTCCCAACCACATTGCTTTTGTTTTTGATGGATTTAGTCGCAAACCTGATAGGTCACCGAAGTCATTCAATCGTACAATAGCTTTTTGCACGGTGACACCGCACCGTGTTCGTGTCCTTGCAAAAGAGAGTGGTATCATCAGCGAATTGGCCTATTTTAAATTCTTTCCGAAAGATAGTTATACCATGTATTTCCTTGTCTTGTCTAATCTTACAAGCTAGTAACTAGTAGTAGCTAGTAACACATTTCGTTTATACTTTATACCGTGCAACGGCGAATGAATAATCTTTCCGGAGTGAAGGCGCTTAAATGTGCTAACGTAACTGAAAAGACTTTGTATTTTTTTTTCTCCGCTGCAAGAGTTTCAGACATAGATTCGGTGTTTTCAAGCTCTTTAGCCCTACCCCTACCCCTACCGCGCTAAAATGCCGAAGAACAGCTGCATTGCGTGACGACACAAATAACTGTCGTCACGATCACGGCTTAAACGGCCCGACATGTTTGTTCATTCAGTACTTCTCAAGCAGTGATTAGATTTATCTATCCGTTAACTTCAAACCGAAGAACATTCGACAATGCTATAGCCTTTAAATAAGATGCCATAATGCTGAAATGTGTCGAAAGTTTAACAGAGTTTTGCGTGCGACCTTGCATGGCAGTCCGCGGCCGGCGTGCATCGGACGTTATAAATTAAAAATACGATGAACAAAAAAGAAGGGATTTATACACAAAAATGGTCTCTGAATCTGTCTTCTACCGCAAATGAGGTAAGGAAATTTCAATGTTTTTTTAATGTGGCTATTTTAATTTCATAATGGGTTAACACAGAAGCAGAAGTTGGAATATTTGTGTGACCCGCAAATTGATTGTTGACCTCGTAAGGTCAGATAACTCGTAATTTTAACGAACTTTGAAATGCTCTCGCGTCGCTCTGAATCATTTGCCCAAACAAATTTTTACGGCAATCTTGAGATCATCTTTATAAAAATTAACCAACAAAAACTTAATCCGTTTGAAGGTTTAGCACATGGTGAAAAATTGTTTTGTTTGCGAGGTACTTTTAAAGAAGTAAAATGTATGTCTTCGAAATAAAATTATTTTGCACGCAAAGAACAACATAATAATTCCATAAATCACCCTTCTAGATATCTAAAGATTGCAAAATACGATTTTCGTGTTTTAAATGCCGTAGCGCTACTTGTTTTTGTAAGCGAGACTGTCGAAGTTGTGCAATAATTTTCCGCCTTAAATGGCGATTTTAACGGAATTTCGTTTTCTGTATTTTTCTTTAAAATAAAAAGATATTTGGCCGAAAAAGGTATCCAGTGATTTTTGTTATACCTTAATCTATCTAACGTTAAAATATCAAAAGAATCCAATTTTATCACTTGCCGCGATATGTTTGGTTTTTACAGACAGGCGCTCTTAATTTGTTTGAAATTTCCGTATTTCGTGTGCTATACTGTGAAGATTATAGCGCACTTATTCGCTTGTCGCGGGTAGCCACAAAATCGAAAGATATTTAGGAAAAACTGTTTTTCGTCATGTTTGTTTACCGTTGCTATGAAAACGCTGATTAACATAAAAGGAGCATCATCCAAGGGTGCGTTCGATGGGAAATCCGGATTTCGATTTTGAAAGCTGGATTTCGATTTTGAAATCTGTATTCGATTTTGAAATCTGGATTTCGATTTTGAAATCTGGATTTCGGATTTCCCAATAAAACACGAAATCCAAAACGGATTTCCAATTAGCGAAATCCTTTTCCAAGATGGATTTCAAAAAGAAATCGAAATCCGAATTTCATGGATTTGCTACTTTTGCGTTCGATTGGGAATTCCGAAAACGGATTTGCAAAATTGTTCTCGTAAGCAGCGGTCTGTTATCCGCTGATTGTGCGCACGCATTGGCGCGGGAATCGTTTTTCTGCCGCCATTTTCTTGGATCTGTTGACAAAAACGATGAGTACAATCTGTTTTAATCCAGAAATTTCATCTCTTTTACATACGAAAATGACTTCGAAAATCATCGGGTCTATAACTTGGCACCACCAGTTCAAAATATAAATAAACCCACGATTCTTATCCGATTCACGGGAAACCTGCGATTTCCAAGCAGCAAAATCCACAGAGAATCATCTGCCTCGTTGTCATCATCAGTTTCCATTATTTCCCTTTCGTTTCCCTTTCCCTTTCCAATTTCCATTTCCCCATTCCGTTTCCCTTTTCCTTTCGAGTATTATCGAATAACTTTTCGAAAAGAAGCAGATAAAAATTGCAGCACTTGCTGCCTTTCGTCCGCCATGATAGATTACGTGCGCACAATCGCCGGATAACAGACCGCTGCTTATGAGAACATTTTTGCAAATTCTTTATTTTTTAAAGCCATCAACAAATTACTATCGAATAAACGAAAAGTAGTTAATAAAAAATTAATTATTAAAAGCTAGCCTAAAATGGTGCGTGTTTAATGCTACTTTAAATGCTTAAATGCTTGTGATAGGGCGAATGGATGTACAGTCCTTTCGAACGCCATTCCACACACACGACATTCCTGTCTCTAGAGCTCAACCAGACGAAAGGAGGGCTCTGGGGACATGAATGCACGGACGAAAGGTTTTTTTATTTCCGGTTTCTGGTACTGAGCAAACACGATAGTACATTAATGCTTTATACATGCGCTAACAGATGTCGGGGATTTCACGACATTCGGTAGGCTTTGTTCCCAGAGCCGTCGTTTTTCTCCGCTGACCAAACGAAACGAGGGCTCTGGGGACGAGAATGGGCCGGGTGAGGACATTGTGTTTACTCACTGGTTGACCGAGGTCAACTAGGCACTTATGTCCAGGATTGTAGATAATAAGATGCATGGCAAATTTTGATATCCAACACGAAGTGTCCCATTAAGTCTAAGTGTTAACTATCTGTTTTGAAATGTAAGGTAAGCAATAGTGTTAGTGTTGTTTTTAGGTTAGGGTAAACGCACCTGTTTATCTTTACTTAAAGAGCAGAATTTAGGGGACACTTTGTGACGTTTATTGTCTGAATTTTTGAAAACAAGTGATGTTGAAGTTGAGTCAAAGAGCAGGAGGACACTTTGTGACGCTTATTAAATTTGTCATGCATCTAATTATCTGCAATCCTGGACATAACTGCAACCAGGACATAGGATCCATTCTCGTCCCTAGAGCTCTAGGGTTTTTTAAATTGTGTCACCAATCGTTTGAACCGCTGACCAAATCAAACGAAACTATGCTGTGAACAGAATGTCTTATTACAAACTGTGAATAAAATCCCAAGGTGTAACCATTCAAATAAAAGCTGAAAACAGATTTCTTTTCAGATATTTTTCTTGCAGTGGAATAAGTACAACAAATGCTTCTTTGACCCAAGGTCTGATTTTGATCTGTCTTTCAAGCATGAAGCATGTTTATCATATTATCAAAAATCCTTTATGACAGGATGTTATTATGAGTCATACAAGATCACCCTTGTATGGTGGCCCAGTATTCTCATAAGAAAATTAGATGAAATATTTCAAGACATAGAAAAATACTGGCTGATTTCAATACAAAATATATATATAAATTTAAAAAAAATAAATAAATAAATAAAAAAAATGAAACTAAAAGAAAAACATCATAATTTTATGCAAAAATAAAATAGAAAAAAATAAAAATAATAATAACTTGATAAGAAAACGACATGGAAAATCTGAATGGATAAATATATCAATACCAATTTTTGGTGGCTTTTTGTCCCTCCTTGCAGAGGGACAAAAAGCCACCAAAAATGGCTTTTTACGTTGCAAATAACAACTCAAAATTATCGAGACAGCCCAATTTTCTCATAGCCCGAGATACATGCTGACGGCGGTAATCCACGTTGTATCGAGGCAGGGGACGTCGCAGGGGACTGGGCCTAAAGCTTGAGAGGTCGCTCAGCCGTGGATTCCCGCGCTTCGTTCGAAAAAGAAAAGGTGCGGCCGGAGTTGCAGTTTTTATTTGTAGTATAGTATTTAGCGTTAAAATAAGTCGTATTAGGAATGCGGACTGGGAAGATGATAAAGATTTAGCTGATGATCTGAAGAAGTACGTTTTTAGCAAATCTTCGTCGTAGCGAAGTCCTCGACTTTGTCAAAAGAGACTATCCCCAGTATTCATGGAGTTTGGGCACGCTGAGCCGACGATTTGGCCACTTCGGTATAAAGTACGTTGACCATAATATTACAGTCGAGCAAGTAGAGGTAGCTGTTTGCGAAGAAAACGACGGCCCAGGGCAGCTCCTGGGATATCGAGCCTTGCAGAAAAAAATACGAGAACAACACCATCTTGCCCTCCCGCGGGCTCTCGTCTATGACGTCATGACAAAGGTTGACCCTGAAGGGCTATACAACGCCGACGGAAAGTGGGCCGTGGTAAAAGAATGAGGCGTGCTACTGGCACATTCACTTCGAATTCACTGGTAGGTTGTGTTATGGTAAAATTATTCTATGAGCAATTGCACAGACATTTGTGCCTACATACACATGTATATACTCGGAGGGGGGAGGGAGGGGAGGGGAGGGGAGGGAAGGAGGAGAGGGGGTACTCTCATATGAGAGTGATGGAGATACTTGTCAAAGATTTTAAATAGAACCTCTAAAAGTTACCATAGTTCCATATGAGGGGTGTGGCTCCAATATATTTTCACCCTTAGAGTACCAAATTAACACATTTTCACAACTTGTGATTTGACAGGACAGACGTGTAGATCCAGGGCTGTCATTAGTAGCTGGAAGCCATATTGTGTTTATACCTGTCATACAGAAAGAAATGGACATTTTCAAGGAAACTGTGTGGCATTCTCATAGAATTAGGAAGCAAAAAGATGCACAGACTCCTAAGGGGGATTCCCAATTATGTTTATCAATTTCCTGAAAAGTATGGAACTGAAGATTGTGGTATGCAATATGCAAGTTTAGATTTTATTAGTTCTATAAACTTTGGTTGGTACCTTCTGTCGATATAAGAAGATGTGGAAGGACAGTCCTCTCCACCCTACCCACCCCCAACCAACCAACCCTCTGCCTTTTGTTACAGCAAACTGCAGGTTTTCAATTCAAGGACTCTGAGATCCTTAACCTATACTAGATCATTTTAGCTGCATTTTGCAACCCTATTCTAGACTAAACACCGAAAAACCCTACCCTATCCTAGACCTATTACAGACTCGCTATTTTCCAGAAACTTGTTCACTATCACAGTTATTAGTTAACAGGGGTCAGTAAAAATGCTGTACTGCCTGCCGTACCGATTTTTAAATGCCATTTGCCAGTAAACCTTGTCTAGACTAAATTCTTCACGCAACTGATCAGTTTCGTGGAAAATGAGTCCCTATTCTAGATCAAAATCTCTGATTACTATACCCTATCCCAGACTAAACTGCCTGAAAACCATACCCTTCACAGCGGCACATACCTATATAGCTCATATATGGGAGTACCCCCCCCCCCCCCCCCCCCCCCCCCCCCCCCGGGATGGGGTGCCGCTCCAGCTTTACCTCGGAAGACAATTTATCACGGGCGTAAAGGGAGGGTCATACTGTCCAGAAGGAAGTCGGACACCTTATTGAGACTTATATAACGGAGTAACTGGTTAGCTTTCAGTTGAGGTTAGGGGTAGCAATTTATATAGTTAAATTTAGGACTACATGTAAGCAACCCGAGAAGCTAGGTGGTACAGTGGTACGGTAGGCTATGTCACAGGCTTCCCAAGCTCAAAATTCGACTCTACATACGTGGTGTATGCGACAGCTTGTGTATATAGAGAAATGTATGGGGAAATCACGGATTCTCTAAAATAGGGTAGAATTTTTAGAAGGAGAGACAACGACTTCGAATAACTTCGCTAAATGGCGTCGGAATGGCTTCAAATTCAGTACAAGACACAAGTAAGCGATACATTTGAGGTAGGTAAACTTTATTTCAAAATAGATAGTTATTTACCCAATTTTAGAGAATCCGTGATTTTCCCATACATTTCTCTATATACACAAGCTGTCGCATACACCACGTATGTAGAGTCGAATTTTGAGCTTGCGAAGCCTGTGGCTATGTAAGCCTAAGCCTACCTGAGGTCACAGGTTCAATCCCGCATAAAGCTGCGATATCATAGGAATATCAATTATCGGATAAATATCAGATTTTTAAAATCAATCTGGAATAGGTCTAATATCCAATATTATCAAAATTAATATCAAACTAAAAAATATCAAATATTTTTAGTCAATGTTATCAGATATTTATGTCTAATTCGCTATATAGTAAGACGCCAGCTCTGTTCAACGATATTTTATATTATATATTTTATATTATCCGATATTATGCCGTTATACTATCAGATATCTAATTAGATTTAGTCATTTTAACCATTCTAGTATCAAGATATATTAGATATTATGTGTCTAGTTAAATGATCAGCGAATGTTGGTGATTTGTCAATATCCAATTCTGAAGGTTTGTTTCTTTCCGCAAAATATTGATTTATTTCTCACCGTTATCGTAAAGGCCCGGCTTAAAATGCTTCATCTTTTATAAGCGAACAAGGCGCGAGCGCAGTTGACGACACGACTCTTTTCATTGTTGTAAAACGTTTCGACTAGTTCTTACATCAGTTATGATGACAATGAAAACAGTCAGTGACAAACCGTGTTAATGTAAATATGCTGTCAAATACAATATAATGCTTCGTGAACTCAGTTAAGTTTAAATCTTTATTTCGTTTTTTCTTCATTTACAAGCTTTCACAAAAAACTATCATCTCCATCATCATCGACCATTTCCTGTGTAGAATTTATAACGATTTATAAGGATTTGCTATCTTTTCCATGTATATACAGTATTTCAACTTTTTTTCCATTTGTTACTGATCACTCATAAATATATTCAAAATCTTGTGTCAATTGACAAAAATCTACCCATGCAGAAATTAATAAACTACTTAAAGTGATAGTTACTCGACGTTTGTTTGCCCGTTTTTACAAACAACTTAACGGTTTGTTTTTCTTTTTAAACTGAATAATTTTTCCCGATTGTTACTGTTGTAGATTTATCTTACTTTACTCTTTGATTTTTTTGTAAGCAGAAATGCTAATTCCACATGCATTTACAATATTTAATGGTTCCTCTCCTAGGTCCTCCCATTTTCTTTTTCGAAACTTTAAAGCTTTCGTTCCCGCCGTTTCAATGGAACCTAAACCAACTCTTTCAAGCTTACGAAGGAAATATTTTGCGGCAGTTGCCGAATATTTGTTGCTCTTTCCAGGCGTAGTAAGTGGAGGCATCAAATGCCGTTGCATTATTGTTGTCGAATGGATTACTTCTTCCCCATAAGTCAATAGACTCTTAATGTTATGTTGACAGCCTTCTGGGAAGTCGGTCAGTTGGCTGTCGTAGTACGCATTCAGATCTCCGTGAAATAGTGCCCTGTTCAAAGAGCCTGAGCTTTCAATCTGCAAAGTACTTTCTTCTTCTCCTTGGATTTCGTCTGACACATTAACATCCAGTATCAGTTCAGGAGGCATTAGAGCAAACCTAACCTGAAATGATAAATCACAAATGGGAGAAGTCAATATAGTATAGTACAAAAAGTTTCCATTTTGTACTGAAGTAAATTATCGTTCACAACCAGTCGGTACTTTAATCTTAGCACCCTTCCAAATGTGAAGTAATAGCCGTTAATAACTGGAATGGCTCCGAGCCTTTTTTAAGCAATGCGCTGACCAAAAATGAAGCCTAGTTTAGGCTAATAAACCCCAATGAAGGCTATATTAGGGCTAAGAATTAGCTCAGCGACCCGAATGAGGCCAAGATTAGGGCTAAGAATTAGCTTAACGGTTAGCTTTTGGTTTGGGTTAGGGCTAGCTACATAGAGCAGTTTTCAATTGAGTGTCGTAAAACCAAAACCAAAGTAATTACTCTGACCAATCACAGCAGTCGTAAACAATCCAATGAACCAATCAGAGCTCGAAGCAATTACATGTCGCGGGCGCCAAGCGCGGGAAAACGCGTGCGAGCAAGTCACGATTGGTTTTGGTTTTACTTCTGATTGGTCGAGAAAGTGGCGCGAGATTTTTTAGCCAATCACAAAGCGTAGCAGTGCAAAACCAAAGCAATTGTGTAATTACTTTCGACAATCAATTGAAAACTGCTCTATACAGATTTTAGAAACCCTATATAGTTAATAATTTAGGGGATTTGGTGGAGCAATCCTGTGGTCTAGTGATGTGAAGGAATAGCCGTTAATAACAGGAATGGTTCCGAGCCAATAGATATAATGAGCTTGTAGAGAGAAGACTAAGAGAGAATGGTAAACTTGTGTAGAACTTTCGGAAATTTTAATGGACATCAGTTTGTACTGTTATGCTACTTCAGTTGAAGGTTCCAACCCCATTGTTAATATTTATTGAATAAATCATTCACACAATTCGGTAAAAGAAAGGGGAGATCTAAGTAGACTCTAATAGATTTTAACGTGATAATATCGCGAGAATATCCAATATCATCGCAGTCAGGGAAGAGGAAGGGGGGATCTAAGTAGACTCTAGTAGATTCTAACGTGATAATATCGCGATAATATCCAATATCATCGCAGTCAGGGAAGAGGAAGGGGCGATCTAAGTAGACCCTAGTATCTTCTAATTTGATAATATCGCGATAATATCCAATATCATCGCATCCAGAGAAGAGAAAGGGGGTATCATCCAACTCAGGGAAAAGGAAGGAGGATCTAAGAAGGGTCTAGTATATATATATATATATATATATATATATATATATATATATAGAGAGAGAGAGAGAGAGAGAGAGAGAGAGAGAGGGGGGGGGGGGGAGTATATATATATATATATATATATCGCCTATAAATATCCGATAAACGATATACCAACGATATCGCACCTAACTCCAATCCCGAGTGGTGTTTTTAGATTTCTTTTTTACACTTGAAAATTTATTGAAAATATAATTCTAAGTGTCGACATTACGTTATATAAGTCTCAATAAGGTGTCCGACGTCCTTCTGGACGGTATGACCCTCCCTCTACGCCCGTGGTAAATTGTCTCCCCTTTGCCTCGTCCCATTGCGTCGATCCTTGTCCTCTTTACTCGCATCTGTCCCTCAAGTTCTTCCCAGGCTTGTTGACGTCTCCTGGGAGGCATCGTTTCAGCATAAATCCAAGAAGATGAATATAAGCTTATTATGTAAACACAAAATGAGCACCTTTTCTTTTTCGAACGAAATCCACGGCTGAGCGACCTCTCAAGCTTTTGGCCCAGTCCCCTGCCTCGATACAACTTGGATTACCAGCGTCAGCATGTATCTCGGGCTATGAGAAAATTGGGCTGTCTCGATAATTTTGAGTTGTAATTTGCAACGTAAAAAGCCATTTTTGGTGGCTTTTTGTCCCTCTGCAATGAGGAAGGGCTCAGTCGATCTTACACTATATATAACTGTGAATTGTCAACTGATATACGGCATCGTTGACTGTCACGACTCACGAGGTATGCAGAGCTATGAGAACATTGGGCCACGTCGCAACATATGAAAATCATTTTACTTCTTAATTACTATGAGAACACTGGGCCAATTTATTAACATGTAAGAATCAAAACGCTTTTGAATTTGATTTTAGTATTGATATTTTTCCATTCAGATTTTCCATGCCGTTTTCTTATCAAGTTATTATTTTTATTTTTCCTATTTTATTTTCGCATAAAATTATGATGTTTTTCTTTTAGTTTCATTTCTTTTATTTCTTTTTTGTTATTTTTTTAAATTTATATATATATTTTATTGAAATCAGCCAGTATTTTTATATGTCTTGAAATATTTCATATAATTTTCTTATGAGAACACTAGGCCACCATACCCTTGTCTTTCGTAAGAAGACGTAAATACTTTAGGCCATTTGCACGATGACGTCATTTGACTACTACAACCAGAATCCTTCAGTTTTTTGTTTTGTAGTGCAAATTAGGGCTATTGTTATTTAAAACGCACTGGGATTACAAAATTTAAATAAGAATGGAAAAACGAAATGAATTCTGGTAGTAGTAGTCAAATGACGTCATCGTGCAAATGGCCTATTGTATTCTCAGTTACAACTCACTCCAAAACGAAACCATCCAAATATAACAACTGTTTTGTGGAATATAATAAGTTAACAATACACACGGCTGAATAGTAAGATAGTAAGTTTTTCACTAATATTGCACCTGTTTATCATGGATGTTTGTATTCAGTCATGCAAAGTTACATTTTGTTTATTTAACAAGAACTCTTCGAGTAGTGAAGTCGGGCTTCAAGGGTCTCGTAAGTGCCCCTAAGGTACGAGAATTAATTCAATTGTTACGATTTGTTTTACAGTCCCTTTTCCGGTCACAAAAGGTGATCACAATCACTCGTGCGTGCAAGATCAACTTTAACTAGTCTTCAACTTCAACTTTATTACTTTCATTTATTTGTAGCTCGAAAAGAAAGAAAAGAAAATCGGTATCGAATGGAATTCTCGCGAAATACGGCAATAATGTAAGTTCGTCATTAACCCTTTTCTTTATATGTTGTAAATAAATCCAATTCATCCATAAGCTTGAAGTTGCTATGTCAACTGATTTGACATCACTAACACTTCGCCGCAGGTTACAAACCACTTAAAAACAACGAGAAGCACACAACCCAATTTATAAGTCGGGCTTGGCTTGTAGCCCAGCAGCACGACTAATGAGCATCGCCAATGTCGGCAAAAACCAAAAAGATTGGCCACATCTCAACTCCTCGATTGTCCGGTGAGTGCCCAGAGTAGAACTGAGCTGTAGCATACGGCCTTGCCAGTAAACGCCTTGTTCCGCCTGTAGACAGATAAAAGGTGCCTCGCGTTTCGCTTCACGCAAATGGTTTTGTTGAGTCGATCGCCTTGGTGAGGTGTCTCGGCTACGAAAACTGGAAAGACAGGTCTGCCACCTCCTCCCGTCTGAGGTGCAGCAAATCCACCTTAAGGACCATCTTAAATCCAAGATTCTTCGGCAGCACGAAGTATTTCGGCTTCTTGGGCCTGTTGGGCTTGTGGGAACTGATCGTCATCTGAATTCCAAGCGTACAGGAGCATAAACCACCAATTGGTGCACCTCCCTTTTGAATCCTTTGAAGGTAGACCAAGTAGCGATGATTGAACCAAGGTGCCATCAATTGTAGGTTAATCGTAGGTGAGTGGTTGCGTCTGGGAAATAGTTTGCCTCGATTATCCGCCATAATTTGGTCGGCACTGAGTTATCAACGGTTGCACTTCGTCCCTCAATCCTCAAATGTGAGCACGATAAAAGCTATCCTCTGATACCCAGCTGCTATTTTTTTCTTACCACATCGTTTTCTCTTCCGATTTTGTGCTTTCCTTACGTCACAAGTATGCTATAAATCTCAATTTTGAAAGAATTCCACTTTGAGAAGCGTTCATGCTTGAAGAACTCCGTTTTTTCCAATCGTTTACGTGTGGACGGAATGCCTAACAACATGAAATGGTCCAAATAAGCTCCGTTTTAAAATAAACGAAAACGAACACGTGTGGAAGTGGCCTAAGATTGATAACACACGTTCAGACCCATTTTTCTGCTCATTAAACTTTTCGTTTACTGAGCTACGTTCTTATTGCCCTCGACTTTCTTATTGGTCTTTCACAGCAATAAAAACGAGCGATGTCAACTTACCTCTTAAGAATATGAATGCAAGTTTTGTTTGAATTATATTGGACAAAAACAGAAACTCTCAGGGACAGGCTACAGCCTCTGAATAAATAGATTTTTAAGTTTCGAAATTGCAGCCAATATGCTGAATTAGATGAAAAACTTTACAACAGTAAAAATCTAACAATTACAATTCAGATATAAAATATTAATTATCTACACATGTACAAATCAAACTAACTAGGGAATTTAAGAGATATATACAACCGCTGCGCCTACCTATGTGCAATGATTATAAATAAAACTGTTCTTGAGTCTGTTTGTTCTACAAACTGGGGCATGGAATTTTCGGCCATTTCTCAGATTGATGTTGCATTTGTTAGGCTTAGGTAGGAGTTTGTGCAGTTTATGATCGGAGTTGTTACAACTGTCCTCGAATAGTCTTGGACGTTAAGGCTCTTCTACGGTCAGAAAGGTTGGCGACAATTAGCGTATCGCGATGAGTAATGAAACGGAAAATAATTCTCATAGCGCGCGCTTCTGTAAACATTCTAGTTCATCAGAGAGATAGGAGGGAAGTGCGTTATGGAAAACAGGACAAGCATATTCCATGATTGGACGAATACATGTGGTACAAAGTGGTACAAAAGATTAAGAGCTCTTTAGAGTTATTTTCTTTAAACCGTGAAATAGTTACTAAGCTAGTAGGCACCAGTAGACACTATAAGACACTAATTCCATTGTTTTCTTTTGTTTAGTTTTAACTAATTTTGAT
The DNA here is from genome assembly GCA_024195265.1 of Dendrophyllia cribrosa. Lineage (NCBI taxonomy): Eukaryota > Metazoa > Cnidaria > Anthozoa > Scleractinia > Dendrophylliidae > Dendrophyllia > Dendrophyllia cribrosa. The sequence goes on along the minus strand of JAJLRJ010000004.1, from coordinate 30,739,439 downwards.
TAATTGCTAGATACTGTTTCACGGTGTAAGGAAAATCGCTCTATCTTACAATGTTTGCTCTCTTTAGCTGCCCAAGACTGAAATACAAACAAATTGACACCTTCCTCGAGATTTAAAAAACATGCCAGTGCCATCTTAAATCACTAGACATATTCAGACCTAAAAGCTTGACACTCAAAACCACTTCGATTGCTTTCCCGTTGAAAAGAATGGGAGTAAAGTCTAAATTATTCTTAGCGAATAAAATTCGTAATTCTTTGCATTTCGCCTCATTGAGTTGAAACCGGTTTTCATCAGGCTTTGCCACCAATTCATTTACGGCATCTTAGATCCTGCTTGTTATCCCTGTCTACAGGTTCGGCGATGGTCGTGTCATCGAAGTATTTCCAAAGTTCCGTGTTGCTAGTGTTAATATCATCAATCATTAGTATGAACAACCAAGGACCCAGTTTGATCCCTTAGGGGACCCCTGCCGGTATGTCTCTTCATTAATAATTTTTATTGGATAGTTTGTGATTATAATGTATAAGGTTGTTTTTAAAAGTTTTATTATTATTGCAGGGGCGGATCCAGGATTTTTCTTAGGAGGGGGTGCACCTCTAAGGAATGACGTAACTGAAGGGTGACGTAAACAAATTTTAAAAGCGAACAACGCAGACCAGGTCATCTCAGGGGGGGGGGGGGGGGGGTGCGCACCCCCTGCACCCTCCCCCTAGATCCGCCCCTGTATTGTATGTAGTAGTCCACGGCTCACTGGAAGAGCATTTTTAAATGAAAGTGATCCCGTGTTTTTTAAATAGATGATGATGATGATTCAGACCGCAATCATGCTGTACGCTTAACCTTATGTTAACGGTTCTTAAAAGAAAGTCAATAATGTAGGTGATGCCATATGGGATATGCAAAGTCACTAATTTCCCAGCAATAATTGTATGATCGATTAGGTCGAAGGCTTTCCGGTAGTCAAATAGAGCAACTCTCACAGTAGAGCCTGTCCCGTCAGTGTATTTGAAACGTGAATGAACCGGAAGAGTCTAGATGCCATAGCTCAGAAGGAGGTCGGAAACCTTATTGAGACTTATATAACGGAGTAACTGGTCAGCTTTCAGTTGAGGTTGGGGTTAGCAGTTTATATAGTTAAATTTAGGCCTAAACAACCCGAGAAGCTAGGTGGTACTGTGGTACGGTAGGCTATGCAAGTCTAAGCCTAGCTGAGGTCACAGGTTCAACCCAGAGTGTCGATATTACGTTAGATAATTCTCAATAAGTGTCCGACCTCAAGGCAGACTCTACCGAATGAACCATATCAATCAGCGCATGCGTTATAGAGGACTTCCAACTCTCACAGTAGAGCCTGTCCCGTCAGTGTGTTTAAGGTTCCTTCTGCATGTACCGGAGCACATATTACGTAAAACAAAAGGAACAAAGAACGACAATAATACAAATGCAAAACAAGACCAAAAATACAATACCTCACAAACAATAGAAGACAATGAGTGGTTCATGGCTACCGGGACATGCAGAGAAACCCGTGTTTGGACCATGAATGAACCATATCAATCAGCGCATGCGTTGTAGAGGACTTCGGAATAACCCCAAATTGGTTGACTTACTTCTTTCCAAGATTCCAGGACAATAACAGTTGCACTCAGTGTAATTTAACAATATAATAGTGAAGTCTGGGGTATATACGCAAAACCTGATTTTAAGTCTTGGGACAGTTCGCAGATTGAAAAAGTCCATTTACAATTCTGCAAACGTTATCTAGAAGTAAACCATAAGGCATGAAATGTGGAATGTAGAGCTGAACTTGTTAGGTTTCCTCTTATTAAAGCCATAAATCAGAAAATAATGAATTACACTTTATATCTTTAAAATAAGGACAACGACTCTTTTCAGATCTTTGGTATTAAAGGGTAAACACAAGCACTTGACAAAAATGAAAATAAGTATTGTTTTAATACCGTACATGTTCACGTAATTTTCAGTTCTAAATAACCTGTGTAGCAGGCGCCGGTTTATGTCAAGGGCGAAATTTCGAGGACGCGTGTTCCCCTCGCGCGCGCGTCCTCTGAATTTCGCCCTTTCAATAAACCGGCGCTTGCTATGCAGGCGAGCTCTAAACAGCTTTTTAGTTTTCAAAATTCAAAGTTGTACTCGACTTGCTGCAAATCCCAAAAAATGAATTCCCTTCAGAAATCTCCAAAATGTAAAAAAAATTAGTTCCCGCGAAATACAAAAAATGCCAACTCCCGCAAAATTTCATAACATAGCATATTTCTTTTTGCAAAAATAATTATCATTTAAAATATCATAAATCGACCGTAGAAACTAATCAGACAATTTTGGATCAAAAATACGATTTTCATTTGCCCACAGCAAGTTTGAAAGTTGGTGGCTGGCGAGGCAGTACGTGCGAAGACCATTCAAGTTCCTGCAACAAGAAAACAAAATACACAGTCAACTAAAATAAGGCATCTAGAAAGCAAGTTGTGAGAAACGAAAATAATGCAACGAACCAATCACAACTACACTTGATTACAACACATCTCAGTGCAATCTGTACATACAAGAGTTTCAAACACGATTCGTCGAGGCGGACTTCCCTTTCGTAAACAGTCAATGTCATCATTAACATTCATCAGTATAACCAAACCTTTTGTAATGGTCGATGCCACTTCTATGGGCCTAGATAAAGCGATTATTACTAAAGCTAGACTCACGCTTAGGTTAGATATAGGGATAGGGTCACTCGTTATGGGTTTGCCGGAGGAATGCAGTGGTGTGGTGGTGAAGGAGGGATGTCAGCATGCAAGTGGTTCCGGGTTCGATACTAGGAAGTTAATTGCATTTTTCTTTTTCTGATAGAAAAAGTTTTAGTGTCGCTAAAATGACATCGACCGTTTACGAAAGAGAAAGTTGCTTCGCCGAGACGCCTTTTCCGACATTTTTGAAGCAACATATCAGTAACAGATCATCTGAATGCAGAACGTAACAACACCTTTTATACCTTGGAGTAATAGTTGCAAAAGGTTGCAGTTAAGATTCAGTCTCCTTTTTCTCCTGTTGTCTGTGAATCGCTAGTGCTGCTAGTCTTCTGTCTCTTAAATTTCTCCTTTTATTTAGTTGATCTAAAGGCATGGTTTCATTTAGCGCTTTCTCAAGCTTGTCAAGTGTCTCGCCGCTCAGTGAGCGCGGTCCGCCCTGCTCTTCACACACATCCTTAATGTTTGCTCCATATCGTTCACAGTAATCTCTGATTCCTAAAACGAAACAACAACAACAACTACAACAACAGAAAAAGAAAACAAATAACATTTAAGTCGTAGCTGTGGGTCCCTATTAAATGGACAACTCAAGGCGCATTCACACGAAAACCTAAAGTGGGCAAACTTGCGTTGGCAAACTCAAGTTGGCGTGTGAACATCCCACCAAAAAATAAATAAAATTAAGTCAACTTTATTTATTGAGGGTTAAGTTTGAAAGTAAAAAATCTGAAAAACTTGTGGCCCTCCTACAAGTGAGATTAAACAACTATTTAGAACATACCAAGATAAAGATAAAAAAATAATTACAAGATACTAAACTAAGACACTAGAATTCTAGGAAGAGTGTACATCAGTAAAAAAAAAACAATGAAAAAAGTATGAAGTCACCACGTATGGGTAAAACTGAATTATAAAAAAAACTACTAAAAATGACCAAAGTCTTATATGAAGGTCAGTAAATGTAGCTTACCATTAGCATTCAGTTGCATGGTCTCAAATGGTCCAATTAGAGAGTAACGCAGCCCAAGACCTTCTGTGATAGTGGTTTCAACATCTTCAGGAGAACAAATGCCATCCTACAGCAAATACATGTATCGCATCTTAGCTTTTAATACTACATGACTCAATAATATACAGATACAATGATGAATGGTGCAAATCTTACGCAAGAAGGACGTTGTAATTTTGTGTCATATTTAGGTGTAAACGCAAAATGTTTAGTGTAGAGACTGCAGTAACTATCACGCTACACAAAGCAGCCTTTCAGCAACATTTTATTTTGTGTGCACGTGTGTGTGTTTAATGTCACATGAAGCATAACCTTGATGAGAAGAAGAATTAAGCAATAAGCATCAAATGTGGCACGTAGAGCTAAACTTGGAAAGTTTCCTCTTTTTATAGCTATTAATCAGAAAATAATTAATTATACCTTATATCTTCAAAGTAAGGACAATGACTCTATTGTTAAACAGATCTCTTGAATGTCAGCAGATCTTCACTCTTCTGGTAAAAATAGCTTCTACTCTAATCTTATGAGGATATCTGGATTCTATAATTTGCCAGATGTTGACCCTATGTTCACTCAATGTAACAAAAATATATCCTATATCGGCGACATACCATGCAATACTCTAAGAAACTCAAATTTGATAATATCTTTAAGAACGAATATACGCCTTCTCATTACATAGACCTTACAAGGAAATCAAATGACAGAAAACAATTAGTAAAGCTTCGTATAAGTAATCATAAATCAATGATTGAAATTGGCAGATATGATGAAATCACGAGAGATGATAGATTGTGCCCTACTTGTGGATCTGATGAAATTGAAGATAAAATTCACTTCCTTTTCCACTGTCCTAAATACTCAATTCTTTTACGGATTTTACAGGAAAATAGGGTATCACCTACCAAATATAAAACAGTTATCTCCTTCAGAAGCTACCAATGAATTAATGAACTCTCAGAATTATTTTGTAAATATTCAATTGGTGAAATTCATACTTTCATGCTTAGATCTCCGCAAGAATCAAATTATCAATCCTGAATGAAGTATCTTAATTGCACTTTCCCTTTCTTTATTATATTATTGTAATTTCATTTTTTATGTTGTAATGCTTTTGCAATACTGTACGGATTTATAGTCATGCAAATAAAGCTACTTGTTGTTGGTAAAAAAAATATGGACACTTCCCTAATATGGACACCTCCCTAATATGGACACCTCCCTTATATAGAAACCTCCCTAATATGGACACCTCCGCCTAATCTGAACTCCTCCCTAATATGGACACCTCCCTAATCTGGACTCCTCCCTCATATGGACACCTCCCTAATATGGACACCTTCCTAATACGGACACCTCCCAAATATGGACACTCTTCTAAAATGGAAACCTCCCTTATATGAACACATCCCTAATATAGACACCTCCCTAAAATTGACACCTTTCTATTAAAGACAGTTCTTTTGATCCAGAAGACACCAAAGTTCATGCAGTCTCTTCCTCTGCAATATGGACGCTTGAATCTGCCATTTTGTGTCTTTATAAGGAGGTTTGATTGTGATTATAATAGAATAAGGGTTTTAAGCTCTGGGTGACATGTCCCACTGACCCAGAATCCATGGTCATGTACTCAGAAGATAGGTCAACCAAATGGATCAGTGTTATTGTACCATGCATTGCAATCTGAAGTTCTTGGCTTTGCAGTCCCAGGCCCAACTGTCAAGAATGGATTATGCTGTCCAATGAATTGATCACTAATCCGTATTATTCTGTTCAGGGCAGGTCATTCCACAGTATTCCGTATGTTGCGGAGGGGAATTTTAGAGACACTTATCTTGTTATAGTTTTATAGGTATTTGTCCTTTTCTTCTGGTAACCTATTGAGGCTTTAGGTCTTCAACAAGACTATCTTTGCTACTGTCCTGCTTTTCTGTAAAATGCCTTTCTTAGATCACAGAGCTTCAAAAGAGGTCCGTTGCGGAGGGGAACAGAAAAATTGGTGTTGTTTTGTTTTTAATTTCATTCTTAGATTTCTCTGAATTCTGAAATGTTCTCTGAGCCTAATGGATTGGTGATTTTTCTCAATGTATGTTTATTAAAAAGATCACAAAAGGAAACTCAAGTGTTCAGTGTTTTCTCAAGGAGGCAGGATATAAGAACATCATCCACTGTTGCGGAGGGGAAGTTGCGGAGGGGAAAATTTGTCCTTTATAGTTATTCATATCAAACAGAGAGTTTAAAGCTATATGATTAAACACCCAGGTTTTAAAAATATTGTGTAACAGTTGCAGAATGGCTTTCAAATATCTCAAGCCTTCCCACATTTTTTTCACTGTGTCACAATAAGGGGTAATTAAATTAAAACAGTTTACCAATGGACTCAAGGGGGTGCTACCTCCTGCTTAATGTTTTTTCTCCAATTTTTTCAAGATAATTTATTGTTAGCTCATGCTGTCTTCAGTAGCTGTTTATTTATCTTTAAGGCCCCTTTTTTATAAAGGTTGGCAACAATAGGTTGCCATGATAACAAAATATGGCATCATGAGTAGCATGAGGTCAAGCCATTTTTCAAGAAAAATGTGTGTTTTCACCTTTTTTTCGGATAAAAACATAAAATACTACCAAAAGTAGCAAAATGTTTAATTGTATCATATTTTACAACTCTAGCAACATGAATTTGCAATTTCTGCATATTCCCACTAAATTTAACTTTTTCAATAAATCCAAGATGGCGGCCATCTTGGCAGCCATTTTGCACAAGTCCACAAGTCAAGCTTAAGGACTTCGAGAAAGACTATGCCAATATAATTTGCCATTATTTCCCCACAATACAATCCCTGTCAGTGGATATACACATGTAAAGTACTGGATGTGTGAGAAAGAATGGTGTATCTTGCAGAACAGAATTCCCCTCCGCAACAAAATTTCCCCTCCGCAACAGAAACAAATCAATCTCCCTTAACTACAGCTTTAAACATAAAATATTTTTAAACATAACACAACTTAGCCTTGGCCCAAAATTAAAGTTTTGAAAATATGATGTTGATTTTATCATTTACAAGCATACCAACAAAACTTAATTAAGCCAAACTGTTGCGGAGGGGAAAACAGCATGTGGAATGTTGTCTGCCATTGTCACATTGGCAGAAATATAAAGTTTGACCAATGTCAAAGTTACTTTGTCTGAAGTATTTTTTGTCTCTGACCAGATAAGCAAAATTCCAGTTTTCTATTTTATACGAGCACAATATTTAACTTTCCCCTCCGCAACAGCTATTATCATTATCGTTGGTAATTAATGATAATTTATGCTTAAACAGCAATTGACGACAAACATTCCTTGTTATTTTTATAAAATATAACTAATATGGTACCAATTTATCAGGTATTTGAGTAAATTAAGCAGCTTTGATTTTCAAAAAATGTTGTCCAAATTACTGTGGAATGACCCGGGCATTGAAATTGTGGGGCTGGGGAGAGACTATCCACTTGATTGAGACTTACATTGTATACACTGGATAGCACCACTATCCACCTTTCCAACAAGCAGGGCCAAAATTATCCAGCAGTCCCAGCTCAATTTCTCTCACCTCCACTAGTCTCCAGGCCTCCATGATCACAGCATACTGCAAACGGTTTAATATGAATCCATTCACTTCTTTTTTTGTGACAACAGGTGACTGTCTAATGTCCTTCATTAATGCTACTGTCTGATCTACTATTTTACTGTCTGTCCATGGTGCAGGTACAACTTCCACAAGTGGAACATAATATGGAGGATTTATCTGAAAAATAGAAATTATGTTTACACATTAAAATAGATGGAAGTCACAAAGCTTTAAAAATCTCTTGAGATTCTAAGAGAATTATTAACACAATCTATAGGTATCAGCATTAATAACGTGATCTAACCTTTGAGTGAAAGCAAGGGCAAGGTCAAGGTCAGCTTTGTTTTGAAATAAACAGTATTTAGCTTCCTCCTGTTCATGCATTACTGTCAGTGAGTAAATCATGTTTTCATGTAACAAATTTCTGATAAACAGAATTTACTCATGTATCAAAACCTCACTTCCACTCAAAGGCCACCCTGAGGTCACTGGCTAAGCACACTACTGGAAAATTGGCTACAGTGAGCACACTCAAAACTGGACACCTTTGAGACCAGCTGTAGCTGTTCACCTAAGAGAGATGTCAAACTTATAGAAAGTTTAGGGACAAACAACAAGGTGAAATCCGGGCTGGATGATCCAACTAGTCCACCTTAAGGGGGAGTCTGCCTTACAGGGGTGTCCACTTTAGAGAGGTGTCTGCCTTACAGGGGTGTCCCCCTTACAGGGATGTCCACCATAGAGAGGTGTCCACCTTAGAGAGGTGTCCACCTTACAGGGGTGTCCTCCTTACAGGGATGTCCACCTTAGAGAGGTGTCCACCTAACAGGAGTGTCCGCCTTACAGGGGTGTCCACCTTACAGGGGTGTCCACCTTAGAGAGATGTCCGCCTTACACGGGTGTCCGCTTACAGGGGTGTTCAGTTTACAGCGGTGTCCCCTTTACAGGGGTGTCTACCTTACAGGGGTGTCCACCTTACAAGGATGTCTGTCTTACAGTGGTTTCTGCCTTACAGGGATGTCCGCCTTACAGGGGTGTCCCCCTTAAAGGGGTGTCCACCTTGTGAGACTTGACTGTATTACCATTTTGTCTGAACTAGCTGGCTTGCAATTGCATGCACCATTATGAAAAATTTGGAGAACCAGCATGGTAAATGACAGTTGACCCGAGTTCTGACAAAGGTAAGAGCTCTAACTTACAGTTCAAAGTACTGCATCGATAATCAATTAGCATGAAAATACTCACGGGGTGGGCCACGATACACTGACTTCGATGCTTCAAAGATTCAGTAAATTTTGATGGTACAATACAGGATGTTGAGCTAGCTAATATGGTCTCATTAGATGTGACAGACTTGTCTAGATTATCAAACACCTTTTTCTTCAACTCAAGGTTTTCTGGAGTGCATTCCTGAAGATAGAAGCATATATTAAAAACATTAGCAGTATTGTTACAAGATGTACGACCTAGACAGGGTTTATTGTTAAGTGTTATGCCTGCTACAGTTTTACCCTTAAAGGAATGGTTTCATGGTTCGGCACATGTGCACAGATTAAAATGCTTTATTCGCTTTCTTACCAATTTTATCGGTTTAAAAAACACTCGCATTTACTTCTCAATAACCACACACTATAATTAGTCCAAACAAAGCAAAGGATGACCAAAATTTACAGAAAATTTCAACGAATAACATTGACAAAGTCAACACTGAATAAAACCTTTGACCCGAAGGATTTATTCTACGCTCTGGTGGCTTTCATGGCGCACATGGGTAAGCATAATCATCCATTCAATTAGCTGACTGACCGTGACAAAAAGTTTTCACAGGCAAATTTTCCACCAGAGTTATCTACTTGCTTCCGTTTGGTCTAACCAATAAAATAAAATGGGTTACGTCATAGCTTGCACATGCGCTGAACCGTGAAACCCTCCCTTTAAGTATGTGTTATGAAGCCTGAAATTGCACGTTATTGCAAAAACTAGCCATGGTCTCCCTTGTTTCCATCTGTTTTGAAATGCCCGTTACCTTTTGTAATATTTTTGATTCATATAGTTTTTAATACTTTCAGAGACATCTTCCTTACTAAATTGTCTTTTCACTTTTTTTTTGGCTGCGGTGGCTCACAACCAGGGAGGAATCTCCACATTTTAGTGCCAAATCTATATTCCAATCGATTCCTGGCAATCCCAGTGTAAAGTCTGTTCTTTAAGCGAACACATGTGCGACTTGGTAAGTCTAGAGTCACATAGCAATCACAAAATCAAAATGGCAACTACATGATGTGAATATAGATCACTCTTGAAACCACTGTTAAAATGGCTCGAAATTTCCACTTCAGAACTAAAAATTCACTAAAATTGATGAACTTAGAGTTGAGGAAAAGAAACGAAGAGAAAGGTAGTCCAATAAAACTACATATTGAGTTTTATTTTAACTTTGTACTTCGCATAATTTACATTGCAACTTTTCGAAATTCTGTATCATAGTTGCACATCGGGCGATCAAATTTCAACTTTTGGTGGCCCTGGTCAGTTTTAACTCGCCACTGGCGACTGTGCGACTGTCAATTTTTAGCGCTGTTTATCATGAGCCCCTGGCTCGGAAGAATTGGGCAACCACTCCCTGTGAAAATGACATTTATTTCAGAGTAAAAATATAAAATGTGTTAAGATGCAGGGGGAGGGGGGTGTGGCAGGGAAGGGTTCCTCCCCTGAATCTGCCACTGCTTCTTATGTTAATGACAACTATTAACATACACCTACAAACCTGAACATACAAAGCCCCATCTAATGCCTTTTGAAGATCATCAAAGCATGCCACTAGTTGAAAAGCCTTCTGAGCAGTCATGCCGTCACTTCGCATCAGTCCTTTAGACTCCATGTCGCACAACTGGGCTTCAATACTAGTCATTGCAGTAGTCAACTGACTGGCAACAGTATCATACAGTGCAACATGGTAACCAGCACTGGAAAATATCTGTCGTGAAAAAAGAAGAATGTAAATCTTGAAGTAAAATACAGTGTACATGAAACAGATGTTCAATCCAGAAAGTGCCAGAATTTTAGTTTGTTTTTGTTTTTGTTGGTTTTGTTTTGTTGTTTTTAATCAAAATTCTAATGGTGTTTTTTTTTTAAACTCCTTCAATTCATCGTCATGCAATTCTACATTTCTCCTTCACTTGGGGGCCTGTAGTTGTTCTTACATCCCATTCTTTCCCCCTTATCTTCCACGCAATTTATATAGTTTCCCTCTTTCTTCTGTCTTATTGCATTGTCCTCTAGGACTGTGGGTCTCATCTCCATTGTACCATGGTTCTTTATTTCTGCAATCATGCAATTTACAGTCCTGTTGGGCTTTGGTTATGTGTTGTCCTGTTTCCATGGGGCTATTGACTGGAGTCTAAGGGTCCTATAATTTTGCATTCAGTTCCAAACACAAACAAGCTACATCACAGCCCAGCTGGGTGGTACAATGTATTTTGAAAGAATAACTCCTTATTCACTCCCAGAGTCAATTATGGAAACATGTAATACTGTTAGAACTTTTGAGTCTGTTGGCAAAATCCTATCAATAGTGTGACCAATCACCATTCAAACAACCTCTTCAGCAGAACTTTTGCATCGTACCATTTGCTTTTTAATATGTTACAAAATGAAATTTGGGATTTTTCTTGAATATTGGTGTTTGGCACTCTTGGGAGTTAATTCTTAATGAATTAAAACTACTGTATCTTGGTTAGACAGTACAAATAAAGCTTTATCTCGAATAAGTAAAAGCTCATTCGATCCATCCTTAACATCTTTTTTTAATCAGCTTCCCTTTTCTTCCCAAAAAGAAAATGCATATAAATTATAGGAACTTAAGAAGAACTAGAATACAATACAATACAATACAATACAATGCACTGCACTGCACTGCACTGCACTGTAATGCAATGCAATGCAATGCACTACACAACACTACAATACAAGAGTGGTGTTAACAGACTGTCGAAAGTATACTTTTGCAATTGCTTTGGTTTTGCATTGCAGCTATGTTTTGTGATTGGCTTATGAAGATCAAACCTCTCTCTCAACTAATTAAAAGTAAAATCAAAACCAATAGTGACTTACTTGCATGCATTCAACTACACCCCCCACCCCCCCTCCCCACCCCCACCATTATGTCTGTGAAATCAAAAGTTGGACTAAAGTCAGATACCTAATTTATTTGAACTGAATACTTACCACTGACCAACATCTCCCTATTAATCCACTGTGTGGAAAGAACATAAGGGGAAAAATAGGAAAAATATTGGATAAGAAAACATCTTCTCTGTTAGTATTACTTAATACTTACTAGGCACAGAATTCCAAAAGTAGCAGCCTTACAAGTTACTTTTAAAATCAGTAGCCCTGGCCATTATTTTGAGACTGCTAAAACACACAGATAATCAATATTCCAAGAAACTTTAAAGCCAATATTTGTTGCTTCTGGGTTGCTTTTGAGGGAAATAATTTTTTGGAAGATCAGTTAGTCTATTACTTTTGGTTGGCAAGTAGTTTCCTGAGTGTGATTTTCCCTTGGGAGTTGCTAGCATGGTTTCAAAATTAATGCAACTTTCAGGTAGCCATTACAGTCAGAATTTTGCCGAATTAATATTAAAATAAATTAAAATGATTTAACCTATTTTGAAGATCAGTTAGCCCATTAGTTTTGGTTGGTGAGTAGTTTCTTGAGTGTTGTTTTAATTCTCTTGGGAGTTGCAAGCATATGTTTTCAAAATCAATGTGACTTTCAGGTAGCCATTACTTTCAGAATTAAAGTGCACCTAAACCCCAATTTTTTTTCTTTTAATCAACTCAATGTACGTTGATAAGTCGAATAATAAAATATTTCTTGTTTTTAACGTCGCATTAGTGAGTTATAGAGATTTGAATTTACTAAATGCTAATTAGATGACGTCAAATGCAGACTCGTTTATTATACAACTACTTGTTTCCACCTCCAAGTAATATTTTTTTACAAATCAATTGACTATAAACAGTTTTTATTAGTATTTCTTATATTTATTATCCTTAAGCTGTGAACTGCGTATTGTAAATTGAAGTAGAAATAATGGTAAAGTCTGCATTTGACGTCATCTAATTAGCATTTTGTAAATTCAAATCTCTATAACTCACTAACGCGACGTTAAAAACAAGAAATATTTCACTATTCTACTTTTCAACGTACATTGAGTTGATTAAAAGAAAAAAAATTAGGGTGCACTTTAAACTATTGCACAGGTAATAAACAAGGTAAATAGATAAAGATGGGTTTCTGGTTGTACTTAATAGGCCACAGATAAACAACCAAAGGCTGTTCAATTAACTTTATAGGATACGTAGATTTGAAAGATGTTCATAAAATTTGGACAAAACATCCCTGGGATAATGACGAACAAATTCCTATATTTAAAATATTTTTCCGTGGCGACCATTTATGCAACACTTCTCACATATTGTTAGCTACTCCAACTTTAGATGCAGATATCTCACTAACCAATCAGAATAAAAAAAATGCCTGACACAGTTTTGTTGATAATTTGATCCCTTGTGCACTGTGCAGCTATTTTGGTCTTGCCATGGCATTTGATACACGATAAATTCAACAACCCTCAGTTGTTTGGCGGTTTATCAGCTCCTGGCCATTTGTAAAAGAAAAAGTTGCTAAATTATATATTTGTTGCTAAATTATATTAATATTTATTGAAAACTACATTTATCAAGCCTTCTATTGATATATAGTTTGTCATATTACTTTTAAAACTGGTGCATAACAATTTTTTTTTTCAAAGGACACCCACGAAGGTTTGGAGTACCCTTATAACTCTGGTTTCTATGGCAAGAAGAAACTAATGTAATACTATGGATAGTAGTCCCTTCTGGGTTTCTTGAATGTTGTACCAAGTGCCTGATTAAATACACTGCACGAGAGGAGCAAGACTCATTTGCGGAGCACAGTTTCTTGTCCTAACCCTATCCCAAGCAAAGCTACCTCTACCCCCCCCCCCCCCCCCCCCCCCCCACCCCAATCGTCAAAAAGGAGATACAGCTGTATCAGGGAGCTTAAGCAATGACAATGGCGACGGCAACAGGAATGTCAAAAAAGCAATGTGTTTAGTAACCAAAACAATGACTCTGAATTTTGATACATTTCGTTGTCATCCGTGCACGATTACGAGGTGAAATTTTCTAATTTCACGCTTTATGGAGCCGAGGGTGTAAACACAAAAAAACAATTGTTTCTTTGTCTTTTTAAATTTGGAACTGGCCATTAAGAACAAACAACTGTTAGCAGGGGAAACTGACAATAAACAGACAATTAAAGGTTTTGAAAAATGCACTTTTAGCATCAGATTCAAGACTGATTGTTGCACATTAATTTGTTTCTGATCAATGATATATATTTTTGGCACATTAACTGTTTTTTAACTTCCAAAAATCTGGGTGCCCCTCCCCTTGCTATGGGCCTGCCTTGACCAAAGCACTGCTGAGCAAAAGCCTTTTCTGCTAAGCACCCTGACCACTGTGCCTCTACTGTTGTAGCCCTCTCTGTTTACAAGCAGATTTAGCAGTGATGATCATCTGACCCAGAAATTATTGGTTTTAATCCCACCATGCCAGGATCAAAAATTTTCTTTGTAACTCCCTACCAGTTTCCTTTCAGCTACATGTAGTAGTCCAGGGGGATCTCAGAGGCTATGTAATGTTCAATTGCCAGTGGCACCCTTATTACATGTGCAAAACCTAGCAGTGCTGGGCCAAAACTGGTTAAGTTAAAGCCTTAGTTTTAATTGTCACATTAACCTTCCAATTATTGCCACTTTTCCTTTGTTGCTTGGTAAGGATGCCATTTCTAAACACAACACAAAAACAAACATTTTAAGAACACCTAAAAGTGAAAAGTAGACAAAGAACAAGCGATCACAAACCAAGTAGCTTTAAATCCTTTCCCATTGCAAATGTATAGGAGCAACTAAGATTATTACAACTGTACTTTCCCCTGTAAAATACAGTCACCCATGCTTCTTGAAATCTTTGTACCGACCCTTGCCATTTGAACTTCTGAAATTTGGTTTGTTCCATTTCCTTTCCCCTGGGACAAAAATGTTGTTCAATTGCTTCATCCAATGCTGATATTGCAGGGCCATAGCAAGCCTTAAAAATCTGGAGGGCACAAACCTTTCAGACCCAATCGACAGGCTTCTGCATGTCCTTTCCAGGGGGGTCCGGGGGCATGCACCCCCTGAAAATGTTTGAAAATGAAATACCAGAAACTGCATTTTCCAGCATTTTGGGCTTTTAAATTTCATGTTTTTGATAGATGAAAACTCTTTCTAAACTGACACTTATTTGTACAAAGCACAGCACATTTCCATGATCCAGAAGGCTTAGTGAAGTAATTACACATGATCACAAAAACATCAATATCTAGATTCAGGAGCCCGGGTGATGGGCTCCTGCTAGATTTTACTTATATTCCCAATAAAATTCTAATGATAGTTGTAAAAAAAAAAAAACAACATTGACTGTTTTGGTCAAGAGAAGCACAACAGTTGAACAGAGTCAATTCATTAGTACTTTTTACACTGTCTCAGCAAACCAATGAATATTGAAAAAAGTAAAACACTTTGGACTGTCAATTGCAAAACAAAAAACTGGCGCAGGGGCGTAGCTACCTGTACGCACGTACGCACATACGCACATGCGTACCTGAAAAAGTGGAAAAAAAAGAAAGATTCGGGACTTGAGGGTGGGGGGAGAAAGTAGGGGGGGTGTTTGAAAACAGTGATTGTGCGTACCTCTGAAAAATTCCTGGCTACGCCCCTGTGGCGGTGCATGCCCCCCCCCCCCCCCCCCCCCCCGCCCCCCCTCCCCCCGGTCCCTCCCCTTGCTACAGCCCTGTATCGAGCCATCAAATGCCCCTATCCCCAGGAAAGAGATGTCAGCTTACACAACCCATTTTGACCTTTGTTTCAACACATCTTTTCATTTTTCTGGGTAACTCGCTAAATCACGTCAGCAGCAAGTTCATGCAGAGCAATTGTAGTACTTTGCTCTTCAGCCAGTTGGTTACAAAAGCCAAGCTTTGATCTTGAAATTGAGGCCACTTGTTTAAATCCCCCACCCCTTCCTTCCCCTAAGGTGTCAAATTTCCGACCCCCTAAACGAAAGTAAATGTCAAATTCCCGCATGATTGGGCATGAAAATTAATCAAAACTCCAGGTGTTGTCCGGGAAGGGGGGGAAGGGGTGTTGATTGTTCGATTTGACCGAATACCCATATTTAGATCTATCGGGTTGGGTCTTCAGTCAATTGCTTTGTTATACCAGTAGCTCATTGTACTTTCTTTTTTCAACATAAATTTTTCTTTAGATCCATTGTAAACAGTCTTTTCAGATACCGTTACGTCTCGTGTCGACGGTCCCGTGCCTGTCAATTTTGATCACCATTTCCGCCCAGTGTTTAATAGCTTTATTTAGTGACTTCGATCACGCATTCCAAGAAACCTCTGGATA
Organism: Dendrophyllia cribrosa; assembly: GCA_024195265.1. Lineage (NCBI taxonomy): Eukaryota > Metazoa > Cnidaria > Anthozoa > Scleractinia > Dendrophylliidae > Dendrophyllia > Dendrophyllia cribrosa. The sequence continues at coordinate 30,723,511 of JAJLRJ010000004.1, read as the reverse complement.
TTTTTACCTTTTCAACTTTAAGTTTAATAATATCTTCCCTCGCTGGTTCAATATAGGATTTTTTACGCCAACAGTAAAGAATATAATCAAATGTATGCAGGTAAAGTTAGCTTTCCAAAACACCGAAGCTTTCATTGCTTTCAAGAAGCTTACTTCCCTAATAAAATACTGAATAGTCTAATCACTCCATATTTTGTCTTAAGAACAAAAAAGCCCCTTAATAATAACACTTAATTGGCAGTCACAAACCTGAACTTGTTTTTGTCCTCCGCCCGCCAAAAAATTTCCCCTTCAGCTCAAGAAAGGGACCTTATGGAAATGACGGCATTTTCCGGCATTTTATTTATGGCGATGAGCCCGCAAGATTTGCGTGCTCTTCTCTTTCACGGGGGTAGGGTTTCGTTGTATTTTAGTTCAAGATAAGAAATATAAATTTATACCACAAAATTACGACACAAATATCAACAGTGCATTACAATGACATTTTTCAATGCTTTAATAAAATTTTAAGCGCAGTAAATGCCGACAAAGATAATATTTATTGAAGATGACAAAAGCACATTCACGCTACCCTCGAAAGAACTGATACTGACCTTCGTTCCCATTGGCCAAAAGCGCCAATGATATCAACATCAACAGGGGTGGCGTCGGGGATTCCCCGCGGGAAAGTCCCGGGAACGAACTAGAAAAGTTCTGCCTGCGTCGTTGTGTGTCAGTTTCGGTTTCATCAAGGGAATGTGACGGCAATTTTCAGCGAAAAAGGTGGGTGATTTTACCAAATAATTTGTCGGGAATTTAAACAAGGGTATGTAGTTCATAGTGTGCAATATTCAGTTGGTTGCGTCAGCTATTTTCCCCCTAAACTCTGACACAAATTCACTTCCTGTTATAGATAAGTCTTATTTATATGCATCGTCATTTTTGAAAAGGCAGTTTCTTGGACAGCAACTTTATTCTACGAAGGAATCAAAGCTAATTCTCGTAAACGTTTCTTACATGTGTGGACGTTGGTGGATTGATAAATCGAAATTCTCATTTGCTTACATTGAATTTTATAGTTTCACCTTCGATCAAGACCATGGCTGCCAGTTTTCAACCGCCAAGCCATTTGTTTGAGCGAAACATCTCACTCAATGATCTAGATTTGGCGTTAAACGTGCGAGAGATCGTACGCAAAGATGTCGTGGTCCCAAAAGAAGCCACTAAGCACCGCCATCTCGGTTCTTCGACCAGCTGTTCTTTCGTGCTGCCATCGCTTCAAAACTTGGACGAAGAGTTCCGCAAGTTTGTGTTCAGCTTTCTGGTTGATGGACACATTCTGAGTGAGCTGGAGACCGCCAGAAGGCTTAATTGGTGCATTTCGTTATGTCGTATGGTCACTGTCAATACCCTTGGGGATGGGAATTGTCTTATGCACGCCGCTTCTATTGGAATGTGGGCTGTTAATGATCGATATCAAACTCTGAGAAAGACTGTATACGAGGCACTGGTGGAGGACGTGGAAGGTACAAGTAAGTTTAGTTAAAGGGGAGGGGTGGGAGGGTAGTTAGTCATCCTCGTTGTTTATTCTATACCACCCCTCCCATAAACACTGTAATTAACCCTTTTCTTCCCAAAGTTAAAATTAGTTCATGTTAAGTAGTTGTAAATAATTTTCAACGCTTTGCATAAATCCCTGAATGGTAAGACATTCAGCAGTACTTCCTGTAGCTAGCGTGATTTGTTTCCCAGTCAACTCTTCAAAGCAATTCAAGGTTGAAATGGAAAAATACTTGACGAAGGGAAATGATGACTTACGATTCATGATCTAAAGATAGTTTCTTCACACTGTCAAGATCATTTCCTGTTGTAACTGAGATTTAAGTGTTTCAGCGTATTTAAAATTCTAAAAATCAGGAAGTGGAATTGGTATCTGTTTACTTATATTTTTTATCATTATGAGTATTGTTTCTGTGGTAATGCTTACAAAAAGAAGTCTTGGATATTGACTATGGACTTTTGATCTTCGTCAGGGACTCATAATAAATTTGTCAACCAATTTATTGTTACTATGGAAACCCAACATTGTTGACACAGTCTAAAATTTGATATTAATTAAATAGCTTGTTTCATGCATCATTAGTTTAAGGAAATAACATTGTATGACAACTGTCTTAGTATCATGAAGCCTGTTATTTATTTATTTGTTGCCAGTCTTAAAACTTTAGCTTATGAAGGGTGAATGCTTGGTTTGCATATTTTTTTATATTTGAACATTTGCATCTGGTTACCATCAAAATGAAATCTCTCAAGCAAAACATTCATTGTCATGATTTTGGTGGTAAAGGGTTTACTAAAAAGGACATGTGATTGTACATGTACATGTTGAAACAAAACTAATTGTTTTGTTGTTTTCTAGGATTTTATCACAGCCGTTGGAAATCTGAGGAGCAGCATCAGATATTGTTAAATCAGATTGGTGGTTATGAGCGTACAGAAGAACAGTGGGCTCATGAGTGGGAAGAAGTTATACGGCACATTTCGCAGAATGAATTTCCATATGGCCCAAATGGTGCGCAGTTTGGAAGCCTTGAAGAAATCCACATATTTGTTTTGGCAAATATCTTGCGTCGTACCATAATAGTGGTATCAGATGAGACTCTAAGAGGACAATTTGGAGATTCATATGCACCAATCAATTTTGGAGGTATTTATTTGCCCCTACTTTGGGACTCAGTTGACTGTGTGAAAAGTCCATTGGTGATTGGCTTTGCAGATGGCCATTTCACAGCGGTTGTAAGCATTGAAGATGGAAAATTGGATCTCAGCCTTGAAAGTCATTCAGCTCCACCCTCCTCTAGTTGTGTGCATGCAGTGCCATTAGTGAAGGGTGATGGAACACCCTTACCTGTTCACTTCCTTTATGATTATGAAGCACCCCTAGCAAGTGACCGTCTTCGACAGTACTTAGATTGTGCCAAAGTGCCCTTTGCAGGGAACCCAGGGGAGCCCAAGTCTCACATTCTTGTTGCAAAATTGCATTTTGCTGAGCAACCATCTTGCATGAAAGACCTTGTTGAGGGGTACTTTGCGAAGGCAAGAGAGGAATACCAGCGTGTCTCCAGAAACAGGCAACTGAGTCCACAGTTTCAGCCTGGTACCCAACTGCCAGCTCTACAGATTGTTCACTGCCAAACTCAGGGTTGTGATTTCTATGGATCTACTGAAACTGGCAACCGTTGCTCAAAGTGCCTTAATGAGTATCTAAGGAGCTTAGCACCAGCTTGCCAACCAAATCCCCCAGGGCAGATTCCTACAGGGCAGCAGCAGCAAAAGCAGAAGAATCCTCCTAATGCAAGTTCAAGTTCATCTTCGATGAATCTCCCACTTGCAAAATCTGTGAAATGCAGTACCACTGGTTGCAAGTATGGAGCTGTAGCTAACCGAGGTGGTTTTTGTGAGAGGTGCTTTGAAGCTGAGAGGAGTGCCGCAGAATTGGCAGCAAGCATGAATCCCATGAGTTTGGCATCATCAAAGCACTGTGCCAATCACCCAAACGGCTGTGAATTTTTTGGTCTGCCGCAACATCATGACTTGTGTTCCAGATGCTATAGATCCTTCTGTCTTCGCATGGAGAACACCTTGGGGGTGAGTTCACCCACTGGATTACCACCCACTAGTCTTACAGCAACAATGGCTAACCACTGCCAGAACCCAGGCTGCCGGCATCCAGGTGTCCCTGCCTTGTTTGGCATGTGCGTTCAGTGTTACAGTGGATGCATTCATTCCTTTATAACATCTGAAGGCAGATCAGTTGGATCAGTCAAGCAAATCAGTCCACATTTTCCACCACCACCACCAGCGAATATCACGAAAAAGGCTCCATTAGCTACAGGTGCTGGAAAGAAAGGTGTCTTGTGTGCTTCACCTGGTTGCCTCAATGAAGGGGTGTTTCGGCTTGGTGATCTGTGTGCAGAATGCTTTGAGCGAAAATCAGGGCCATCTCCACAAATGAGAACCAATCTTGTTCCAGTTCCAGCTACTACAGCTGCTGCAGTTAATTTCCCTGTGACTCAACCTCCTCCGAGTACGGTATCAGCATCAGCAACAGTTGCTCCAACAAATCACCTGACATCAGCACTAACAAGTGCCATTGGTAACTGTTCCAACCCAACCTGCCCCAATAAAACAGGAAAAGAAGGAAAATCCTTATGTCAAAGATGTGAACATTGGATTGCCAGTATTACGTATCCTAATCCCACAGCAAGTTCACTCCAGCCATATAGACCAGTTAATGTGGTGACTGCAACAAGTTCAACTGCTGCCAGCATGTCCCCAGCACAAATGACACCAGCTAACACTAGTGTCTATTCAACACCGGCCTCCTCATCTCAACAGGCCAGAACGTCCCATCAAGTTGTTGCTGCTACTGCACTCCCAAATCCATCTGCTCAAGTGCCTGCTGGTCCATGTGCCATGGGGTGTGGGAAGCCATCAGCACAAGACAGTGGCCTGTGTGAGCAGTGCTACGTCACAGCTTTTGAGCTTGAACTAAACAGACAAACAGCACCGCAGCCATCCAGGCAGCAAGGAGCAACAGCATCTTCAATTTCAAACAACCAGGTATGTGACTACATGTATGCAATGTGGTGAGAAGGCTTGTTAGTCTACTGAAGTACATGAAGAAGCATTGCTTGAGAATTTTAGTCAGATGTTTGGTTCATTTGAATTGACTTTGCACCAGTCCAGAGTATATATACATGTTCATCTTTGCTGGGTTACATACTATACTATACATACATGTACATGTCTGTAATTCTTGTGGTTAGCTTTACATGCTTAAACATTCATATACAGTCAAAGTACTCAGCGTGTTCTGCTTATGACTTATGACTTTCATTAATCGGGAACGGATTGCATTATTGAAATCAAAATTCAGGTTTTAAATTGATTATTGGAATCTTCCAACAGTGGCCCAAGGATGTAGATAATAGCCAGGAACTGGGGAAATTACCCGGCTGTGAACTTCATTTTTCTGGCTGTAAAAGCTAAGTGCAGCTTAAAAAGGACTACCTTTTTCTCTTTTTTACCCGTCTGTTAGTTCTATATTCCCGCCCGTTAAAAACTGAATCTACATCCCTGTGGCCTCATTCGAAATAACGAATGTTGATTGGTTTATTTACTGACATGGGTCAAAAGTTCACAGGCAAAATACGCAACCGTTGGCCGCTGTTGGTTTCAGAGAATTCAGTCGCTTGGACTTCACAGGAAATTTTCTTCACTTTTGGTGAAAATTTCTCTTTCAGTACCAGCACACTAGCATTTCAAGAATTCTTCGGAGTTTTGTAAATGCAGAGCTTCTTTAAGTCAAAAAAATACTCAGTGATGAATTTTTGTTAAGCAAACAGAAATAGGGCAGATGTGTCAAGCCACCAACTGTTGCCTGCTTTGCATGTGAACATTCGCCTGATGTCAATAACAAACCAATCAGCATTCGTTATTTCAAATGAGGCTACCGTTAGAAGATTCCAATAATCAATTTAAAACATGGATTTTGATTTCAATAACGCAATCCATTCCTGATTAATGAAAGGCATTCCCATATAATAAGCAGAACACGCTGAAAATTTTGACTGTAATTTGAATTTTCTACAGTAAGCCTGTTACAAGTTCAGTTGTAAGAAAATAGTTGATATTGCAGTTTAACAGTAACTGCATTTGGTTTGCTTCCATTCAAAGGTTGAACAGAGAAATACCAATGTTCTGGCCAGTTCTGCTAGAGGTCTGCAACAGACAGAGGCATCAGCAGCAACTAAAAAGCAAGCTTTAATGCCATGTACTTCAACAGGATGTCTACGATTTGGCGTGCCAGGGGAAAATGGTTTATGTGAAGAGTGCTTTCGCAAGAAGGGAAACCCACGGCCAAGTGCCACAGCTTCACAAGGTAACCAGCAAGAGATTTCAAGCAACAGTCACAGCCTGTACAATACACGAGCAACTGAACAGAGTTGGCAGTTGATTGGCAGCTCTTTACCAGCAACTTCCACACTTAAGGAACCTATACAAGTCTGTCAGAGTCAAAGCCCACCTTATAGAGCTGGAGTTAGACGTCATGATTCAAATTCAGGAGATGTTGAAGAAAACTTCCAAGGTCAGAGATGCCATGGCACAAATTGCACCCTATTTGGGACAACTGAAACATATGGATACTGTTCCCGGTGCTTTTTGGAAAGCACAATACCTCAGTCAGGGCCTAGTTCAATTCCAGGTAATGCTTACAGTAGGTAGTGTCTGTAATTTATGTTTTGAAATGTCCAACATTGGTTCCATGGGTCATCATTTTAACGACAGTAAGGGGGTTATAGCACTTGCCCATTCACCAATATGAGTACAAAATGTACCTCACTTGCCTGGCAAGTATGAGTCTTTTCACTTCCAGGTTAATGATTCTAATAATTCTAGTAATTATTATTGTATTTTACCATATCAATGTTCACTTTCAACAAAAAAAAAATATCTTAGCCTACAGGTTAACCTTGAAAAGTCATGGAACCTTTGTAAACCTGGAAGTTTTCGTCTCTTTACATGTAAAATGTTAATGTTGTGTTAAAAGGGTACAATAATAAATATATTATTGTACTTATTTATATACACATGGGTTACAGCTGTGCAAAAAACTGTGCAGCATGGTTTCTTGTCTAAGGAAACAATAATTATGATGGAAAAGACCATTGCTGAATCAAGTCACCAACCTTTAGATCAAAAGTGCAATGCAGTACTTAACTAATTAGCCAATGTGCATTCACATACACCAATTGAAAGAAACTCGTTTAAGGGTATGACAGTATGACTGTTTTGCAACAGGTCTAACTATGACAGGAATTGAACCTACACCTGTATGACCTTTGGTACAACTGTCGGATGCTAACCACTGAGTTACAAGTGATAAGTGGCAAGCTAAGCCATTTACTAGGTTTAAGTATGACATGCATCCTGCATACTGCAAGGGTTAAAAAAGGAAGAGACTAATTATATAGCATGCATATCACATGACTCATGGCGCTTTACATACACTTATAAGAATGAGATTGGACTTCAGCTTATGAAGGCCCCTAAGGCAGCCATTTATCGGTCCATTGTTGATCTCATCTCATCTTCCCCACCCCACCCGACCAATGAACAATGTATGGCACTGACGGTGGTCACAGCCAGGGTTTTGTTACATCATCAGTGGTACTTTTATATCCCCATCGGAGATGGGTCCACCATTTCTACGTGGTCATCCGAGCCACATGAAGGTCTAACCATTTGCAGATGTCATAGCAAAGGCAGCACCTTTTATTTTTTGTCTCATGCTCATAATGTGATGAACATTACAACTTTCTCAGCTCTTACCACCATTAATAATATTGTTCAAAACCTCTTTTATTTTTGCAGATTTCCCCTCTGAAGTTTCATCATTGTCCATACCACGAGACCGCTCATTACCAGAGCAATGCAGAGTAACTGGCTGTGACAACTTTGCTGCTCCTGAGAGGCATGGTCACTGCGAGGATTGCTTTAGAAGGTTCTACCCTGAAGTGATTTATCGTGAAGGATTCACCCAAAGGCAAATGTCTGAACTGTCTGAAAGCAGTAACTAAGACTACATTGTGACTTCTACTGAGTGCTGCCACTACTGTGGCAGCCCAAGCTTAGAAAAAAATGGAGCTTGGTTCGGAAATACATGTATGGCACATTCGGTACCCCACGGGCGGTTGTGTGAAAAGATGCCATGGTTTTACTTGCAGAAATCCCAATGTTCCTGGGTCAAAGGGGTTTAGGCTGTAAATGATATACAGCTGTTTGATTAAACGTTGTCATTGATCGGTCTCATCCCTACGCGACCAGACCGAAAGGGAGTATGGGTGAATTAAAATGCATGATTAATTATTCTCTATTGCGTTTACAATGATGGAGAACAAAACTCACGTTTGTCTTTGCGTAACACGCGAAGACAAACGTGAGTTTTGTTCTCCATCATTGTAAACGCGATAGAGAATAATTAATCATGCATTTTAATTCACCCATACTCCCTTTTGGTCTGGTCGCGTAGGGATGAGACCGATCAATGACAACGTTTAATCAAACAGCTGTATACAGTGGCTAGTATAATACTGGATTGGTCCTTAGCCCAGTGGCTAATGATTCAGCTCAACAGGCGTGTATTTCTTGAACCTCCCAAAGACTTTTCGGGACCGAAAGCTATTTTTTAAATGTAGTTTCTAATGAAAGTCATTGACGTTTTTAGCCCACACATCAGCTAAAGTTGTGTAGGAAACATAAGATTTTATTGCTTAGCTTTCAAAATCAACAAAAACCAAATATTTATTGCTAAACTTTCTGTATGTAACACAGCTTTTCGGGTCCAAAACGTTTTCGGGACTTTTGAGATACGCACACCAGATGTCTAATTACCCTGAAGTTATAGTTTATGTTAGTTTCCTCACTTTATAAAGGGACTACATGTATGTCAGGAATATAATGTAGCACATTTTGTAGCAAAACTATGCTATCACTTAGTACCCTGAAATACAAAATGCTCTTATTAATTACATAAACAGTAAGTGCCCAGGGAAAATCTCAAAGGTAGAGAAAAGTAAAATACACTAGTTTCATTTCACTGGTACAGTTTAACAAATGTGACTATTATCATTTCAATAATGGTTATAGTCCCTCAATTTAGTTACTTATAGTTTATTTAGTTATTAGTATTTATCTCTTGCTTATAAATTTTAAGAAAAAAATGTGACAGGAAAGTTTGAACGTGTAAGGACATCAGGACAGAGAACTAAAAAAAGAATAACTTAATAGTGTTTTTGTTGATTAAAGTTGAGCTTTCATAATAAGTGACCATCTAAAATGCTAGGATAGATGGTTCATCATCTGGCTAAGAAAGGAATCATTAAATTATCATAAACAAGTGGTTGTGTGAGAGAAGTTATATCTTGCGAGAGGTTGATGTGCAGAAGCTTCGACCATAGTTTTGTACATGTGCTATTGATCCCAGATTGTAGCTTGGAAATCAGCCTGTTTATATATGGACCATTGGTTTCACTTTGTGGTTTGAAAAATGTTGATCATGTGATCAAATTGTGGTTGACCGCAAGTTGACCACAAGAGCGGTTATGTTACATGTACATAACATTGAACTTGCAATTAATGAATTTCAACTTGCTGTAACCTCAAATGTGCTAAGATAATGCCTTTCCAGGAAAAACAGTTACAGAAAGTTAAGTTCAAGAAACATATCATTTAAGTCATAATAGGTGACTGCGAGTTCAAACTCATTCTTAGCAAGTTCAATGTGGCCGAGTTTGTGGTGGACTTGCAGTCAACAACAATTTAATCGCATCAGATAACCTGGTGATGGTGAAACCAATGGTGCTTGAAGCAGGCTGATTTCTAAGCCATTTCAAAGGACGTCTAAAATCAATATTAGGATGTTACTGACACTGTTGAGGGGATATAGAGATTTCTAAATAGAGGGCTTAATCCAAAAAGGAAATTAGGACCCAGAGCCTGTAATTGATTAGCCTGTGAACTAGCTTCTTTTAGAGGGTATTGCTTTAAAAGAAATCAATAAGAAGAGCAAACCGATCGGTCTGAGAAGAGAAAGGGGGCAGCGCCCTCTCGCCACCCCCTTCCCATCCTCAGACCATGCTTGATTCACTTTACTCGCTGATTTCCTTTTAATCCAATACCTTCTGAAAAGAGCCTCTTCACAGGCGAGAATTGATTGAATGTCCTGTCTGGTAAAAGTAAATTTGCAGAGAGAGAATGTGTGATTTCAGAAAATAGCCATACCGCCCCCACGAAAGGGGGGTCTAAAAAGCAAAAGTTTTTACAGGCAAGTATGAAGCTAAATTGGAATTTCCAAATGGGTTGGGGGGGGGGGGGGGGGGGGGGGGGGCGAGTGCGGAGGGTGGGAGGGAAACCAAAAAACCTCTCATGGGAGGGGTATGCATGGATATTTTCTGAAACAGCAGAATGTGATATTCGTTTGACTGCCCAGCCAGTTTTTTTTTTTTAATCAGTGCTGCCAGTGAAGTGAAGTTGACAATAAAAAAAGGATTATCACTGGTTAATTCCGTGATATCGTTGGATAATTGTTATGAATAACTTTTATTTAAGACGCATTCAAATGGTATTATTTTGTATGAAGATAGCATTTAATTTCAGTGATACATGTAATAACGTTTATAATAACCTCAGAATTAGAAGAAAAAAAAAAGAACTGCATGTGTACAAAAAATGATATTTTCAGTAGATATGTAGGGGAGAACGAGTGTTGCATGTGACGAATTTTCAAAAACTTTGAAATGTCTTGGGAAGTTATGAGTAAAAATCTGCCTTGGGCCTTGATATCTCAGGGATGAAGTTTGTGTTATTAAATCCTTATGTTGAGCGCGTAACCAATTGAAAGGCACGGTGGGAAGAAGGCGCAAATAATGGCGTTAACCAAATAGCCGTGAAAAAGCTCATAAAATGCAGCTTTTTTCATATTTCGGCAGAAACCATCGTTTACTGAGCCGTTTTCCGAAAAAAAATCGTCGGTTTGTAATATATATATATATATATATATATATATATATATATATATATATATATATATATATATATATATATAGTTTTGGAGTGCTGAGTCACTTCAAAGAGCTGGAAAGAAAATAAAAGAGCAGAAATTTAGAAGCAGCTGTTCATTGGACTGGTTATTGTTTATTTGTAGCTCGGTTTCACATAGCCGGCGTGCACACGTCTCTTTTTCCCTAATTTTCTGCGCGCAAGCCAATCGCGTTCGTGAACAAGATTGCGCGCAGACTGTTTCATATAAATCTGTGGAATAGAAATTAGACAAAGACACTGTTAAACGCTAATTCCATTCAGTGTTTACTTTAGATTATTTCATCAGTAACTGTTGAATATTGATTTCTATTTCACGGCTTTTGTGAAATCAGTCTAACACAGTTATTTTTTTAAACTAATGTGTCGTTTGTTAATGTTTTTGTTTGTTGGAGGGAGATGATATTAATACAATGAAACTCAATAAACTGCTGTTTGTGACAATTATTATGTTGTTTTTACAGTCAAATTCTGGAACGCGGAAGTAGAACGTTTGAAATGAGTTTATTAATTGTTAACACATGTTATTGGACATGGAATGGATAATTATAGATATCAGGAACTTTAAGCAAGCAAGCAAGTAGTCTAATGTCTTAATGAGCGATGTACACCGATACGATACTATTTTCAGTTGGCGATCTAAAACAGTAAAACTAGTGGCAAGCGCTAGAGAAGGGAAGGAAAGGGACGATTTTGGGCACGCGCGAGCCGCGTGGAGGGAGGGGTGAAGGTAGCTCTCTTCACGCTTCGCGCGCGCCCATCACTTCTGTATCTTTGCATGGTCTTATCTCTTAGGCCCCGTTTACACGGGTCCGGACAAATTTTTGCACGGACAAAAACTTGCACGGTTCCACCTTGCGTTTACACGGAACCGGCGGAACTGGACGAATTTTTGAACGGCGAAGTGTGCGAGTTTCCGTTTAATTGTAAACACCACTGCAATCTGTAACAGAATTTGCACGGATCCATGTAAACACGTGGTCTAGGAACAAAATTCGTCCATGCAAACATTTGTCCGGACCCGTGTAAACGGGGCCTTAATAAACAGGATAAGCATATATATTAACAGCCGAATTTCAACCAGTATTCAGTATTGGCGCTGATTTTTATTGACTTCGGCATTGACGCCAAGCCGAATATTGATTACGCTGCAACAAAGGCTGTGGATCGGAAAATTTTGTAAATGTCTTAGACGGGGTCTCAAAAATCGTAATTCTGCCATCAATAGGGTAGGAAAAGCAGAGAGTTGTGTCTTAATAGGAGAAAATTATCTTTCTCTCGGTCTTTTAACTCAGACCCTAGGTTTGTAGAGGCCCGGTCACACCTCCCTACCCGAGTGTCTGTCGAGTACACCCCCCCAGGTATAATTCTTTCGATTTCTCATTATATTCTTTGTCACCTTTATTATCAGTCAAACGTTCGGAGTATATAACTAAAGTGCATATCTTAACTCATTTTCTCAGTGTCTATTTTGTTTATGTTGTGTATAGAGTCTACTAAAAGTGTCAGTAATATTATCAAACCCTCGGGCTGCCTATCAGTATGCATCTAAAGTCAAGAGTGTATAATTAGTGTATAGTTGACAGTTTGCAATACGCACTTCTTCATAGTCTACAGAGTGTATATAAATTGACAGTTTTCTACGTTGTATATTCTGTGCTTACAATCGCCGTGGAACACAAAACAGCCGATTCCTCGTCTCCGAGACTTCATAAATTAAATTAATTTCGTTTGGCACACGCTGACTTAACGGACACATTGTTAATCACAGTGAATAATAATTCATAAAAATTGAAAAATTAACATTCTCGCTATATATAGCTATAGCTTCTTTGAAAAATGGTAAACAGTGAACTTGTTTTGAACATGTTTCGAAACACACGTAATCAAATATTTGGCTATTAAACTACTACTAACATAACACTTCTCTGTGACTTTCGATTCGATTTAAACGAAACGACAGTCTAACTACAACCGACTTCAGTCGATTCTGTTCAAGGTTTTCCTTCGACTGAATTATTTTTCTCTTCGAAAAAGGAAAAGCCTTCCGTTCAGGTAGGTACCAAACTTGAAGCTTCGAACATCGCATCTTTTTTGAGAACTATACAACTTGCCGATTATGTTGCATCAACCAAAAAAGCCGAATTTGTTTCTTCTAACTAGCCAAAATAGTTGAATTCAAGGACGTTCAGTTAGAAACTCTAGTTTCTACGGAATAAGAGGAACGTTATGGGCTAATATCGTCCTTAAGTTTAACAATTCAGATAAAAACCACTAGCCGCAGTTATATCATATAAATACTAAAAGTGTCCACTTTTGAAATTTTGCAAAATGATTTTTTTCCTTTCATTTTGAACTTGGGTAATCTTGGGAGATACTAAGGCAAACCCCGGCACTCATTTTGTTTTTTTGTTTTTTTTCCCAAAGGCAAAAGGCAGTTTCAGAAGCGAGAGAATCCGTAATATTTTTTTTTGTAGATTTTTTACCATGACAGGAAAGAGGCTGGTTCTGTTCATTCTTCTGATCGTGGCGGTAGAGTTCATGCTGCTATCTGGTGTCGACTGTTGGAGACGTCGTCGCCGCCGTCGCCGTTACACGCCGCCGCCACCACCAATTACTACACCAAAGCCAACATCGGCGCCCTGCAACTCATTCATTCCGTGGTATCCAGGCATCACTTGGATGAACAGGTGGCAACAGCCCTATTTCAGGGCTTATTGCCCTAGCGGTGAGGCTTTTAGACTTTTCATAGCCAAGAAGCTCGATCGGTTTGTGAGAAATGAAGCGAACCGCGCAAAATAAATAAGAATATTACGAGCGAAGTTAAGGACGGTCTGAATTGAAAATGTGAGGTTTACACGCGGTCTCCGAATGTATTGCGCGTTCTCTTTGTGCCACGTTGCAATTTTTTCTGCTAATTTTACCACACCTTTTTTTATTTGCTACATTTACAATCACTTGAATAAATGTAGAAGTTCAAAGAGCTTGGCTTTCGCGGAAAACTTATTTTCTTAGCAGAGACGCTTGGGAAAATAGTAAAAAGCGGCCAACTCCTTTATACGGCAAGGAGAAGAGATTGAGACAGAATTGAGACAAAAAAAATGAACACTTGAACACTACGGATTTTTTGTGAACTTTCACATTTGTTTTTGTTTTAGGTTATTCGATAAGCCAGTGGGCGAGTCTTTACCGACTGTGCCAACAAGACCGCATTCATCACTTCAAATGCCGCTCGATCACTGGCACGATCCCTGCAACACCATACAGCTACTGTTACTGGACTCCATTCTTGAATGATGTGAAACACCCTATCTTCTACAAGTGCAGTGGCAACGGCTTCATCACAGGAGTGAAAAGCAATTTTTTTGATGGATCGAAGGACCGCAGGTATGCCAGTGTTTTATTAAAACTGACCAACAGCAAAGACATGATTTTTGTGTCGAATTTTTGCGTTCAGACTTCTTGCGGTTTGCGGGATCTAATTTTTGCAGATTTTTTTAGGTTATTCTCTATCGCGGCCAGAATACAGAAATAGTTTAAGTTATCGATCGGGTTGCTTTTGTGGTAAATGAAAAAAATCTCAAAACTGAAACCCGATAAAATTCTCCCCTTTTAAAACCAAAATGGCAAGTCTATATTAATTTTTCAAGCTTAGGAAGCAAATGTTAAATGGCTGAATAATTATGGCCTTTGAGTCCTCATATACCAACATAGTTATATGTAGGGGTGTTACTCGGAATTTAGCACGTCACATGCAATCGCTCACATTGGCCGTTTTTATGCTAGAGACGTCTCAGACGTTAAATGCGTCTGGTATAAAAACGGGACGCATTAAAGTAGATGGCCACAGAGAAAAAACACAAGATTTTCTAAAAACATTTATTCTCGGAAGTGGCTGGGCCCGACTAAAGTCGTCCCCAAATAAATTTTAAGAGCACGAATACACAAAAAGGGCTAAATTTGTCCTCGTTAAGGCCGTCCCGTTTTTATACTAGACGTATTTAACGTCTGAGACGTTAAAGTCGTTTGTTAAGCGCGTCTGAACGACGCACTTAAAAGAAGACGTTAAAGTCGTCAGACGTTAAATCCGTCTGGCGTATTTACCGTTTTTATACTATACGTTAAAGTCGTCTCGAGACGACTTTAACGTCTCAGACGATATTAACGTCTCGGACGATATTAACGTCTGTAGCATAAAAACGGCCAAATTCATCTGACATATTTACAGGTTTGAACTCAAGTGTTGCACTCTCGACGGCTACGAGCCCTTTAACTGCCATACCACCACCACAATGAACTCGTTTGGTGGGCCGTTGAACTATATAGTCCCAAGGGGTTACACAATGACTGGCGTGACGAGTTTCCATTCAGTGACAAGCTCTGTAAGGTTAGTAAACAACTAAAGTGATTTTCGTAAGACCGTGAACTATTAGGCACTATTAGACACCAATTTCATTGTTTTCTTTTGTTTAGTTTTTACTAATTTTGGTTAATTGCTAGATACTGTTTCACGGTCTAAGTAAAATCACTATAGATCAACCAAAGCCTTTCACCTGTTTCACTCCCCCCAAGAGAGGGTCAGAACTTATCCAAACGCAAAATGAGCAAGAACCACCTTATACAGTAACGCAGAAAAATGCAGCTCAATAGATTTCAACTGTCTGAATAGTCCTTCACAGAATCAAATGTTAAAGCCATTTGTACAGCATAATGAACAGCACTACAGGAAAGTTTGAATGGTCACGCTTATTGACTTATTAATAAGCTTAATCGAGGCTCAAAAGTTAAGGCCAAGTTGTACAGCAAAATGAACAGCTCCTGAGAAAACAACTGGGTCTGATGATGATCGCGAGGGAGTGGAAACGTTCAAGAATGAAAAAATAATTCTGTCCTTGGCACTTCTTTTCTTTACTCCATTTAATCTTGGCATTGTTTTTTTTCCTTGACAGTTACAGTGACCGCACTTGGAAGTTTGAAATCTGTCAAGTAAGAAAACGACCTATATCTGGGGGAAAAAAATAAAGAACCTCGCAAGTGCATAAGGGATAACAGCTGAGCATAATGAGGAAAAAGCATCCAAACATATCTTGATAAATTATACAGTAGTTTTGTAACAGGGATTGTGCTGCTGTGTTGAAGAAATACCTTGAACTTGAGGATTGCACTGTCAGTGAAAGTGATTGAAAGTTTATCACTATTTCTGTATTTCAAAAAAAATTCAAGGAGTTTTTTTGGAGTGAGGATTTCTCAGGAATTCCAGGAGCAATGCAACCTTTTCTTTAAAAAGTAGTTTTATAATATTAAGCTGGGTCTCAAAGATAATTTCAGCGGGTAACTTAGATGATAGCAATATGACAAGAGAATGTGATTAAAAATCATGTTAAAAAACTGCAATAATTGTTAGCATGACAGAATAAGAACAAACTACGAGATATTAGAAACTTGGAGATCAGTAAACCATTCAACTATCTAAAAACAAACAAGGTTGTTCTGTTCTGGAAGATCTGATTAAAAGTCACTGGTAACCAAAGGTTTTATTTGTCTCCTGTTCCACAGTTTTTTTTTTAATACTAGAGTAAGTGGTAGCCACTGTAGAAACCAACAGATTGGCTACAATATGTTTTCAGGGATAATAGTTTAATGTTTTGCTTTATTGCTGCACTTGTGTCATGATTCTTACAACATCAAGTACTGTGGCATAATGAACTAGTTTCATTCAAATAGTCCAACAATAAAACGTTATGGTTGTAATGAGATGCATAGGGGTTAAGCTTTGCAATTTGTAATAAAATCCTTGCACAAATACAGATTTGCGTATTGTTTTTTGGTGTATAAAGAGTTACCGGTAACGAAACAGTGTCAAAGGGATTTTGTGTCATTCCAAAGAACAAAAAAGGTTTTGTATTATCAGAAACCGAAAAATAATGGTCCACTTATGTGATAAATTACTACAAAATGTAAAAAAACAGTTGAGTGTCTCTAGTCATAGACTGGGTCTGAAGGAATTGGAACTTCAAAAACGTAAGCCTAACTCTTTTCAGGTTCCACAATTTTAATTTTTTGTCTCCAAAATGGCTAGAACAGATGCTGATTTGTTCCTTTTTCAAGAATATACATTTGAAAACAACTAAATAATAATTATGCATTGTAGCATGGTTTTGACCAAAAAGGGTAAAAAAAAAACCTGTGACACAACCCTTTAAGCCCTAATATTAAAATTAAAATTCTCATTTCTTGTCTCTATGCATAAAGTAGTGGAGAGAAAGTGTTTATATATCAATAGAATTCATTTTGTGTGATCATGTCCTTAATTCTCATGACCCTTTTGATTGACAAGGCATTAATATTACAAGGAGAAATTTGATGCTGATCACTCTTAGGGTTAAAAGGGTTAAAACAAGACAGTGAGAAGGATAACACTGCAACCTTGATTTTTTGCCCATGCATTTGCTGCTTGCAGGATGGCTGTGAAATGCTAAGTCAAAGGAAAAATTGTAAGCAATGAAACCATCTTTCAAAAATGAATGCAATTGAAATCTACAGCATAAACACAACTAAATGGTGACATCTCAGGGTCATGTAAAGTTGAAGAAAAGAAGCACATCAACAGAAACACACAAAAGACATGTTACATTTTATCAAAGGCTTTATTACATGTTGAGCACTTGTTAAGGTACCAAGTTATTTTATTAACGTTTTCCTCCAACACGTGGAGCCTTTGTCTGCACAGGCTTGGCGGCCTTTTGCTTCTGCCGAAGAGGCTGCTGTTGCTGCGCCTGAAAGGAATAACAGTTTGCAATTGAGTGCAAAGGCACCAAAAGAAAACAAGTTTACTGTAGACAATTCAGGGCAGCCCTTAGATACATTAGCAATTAAGTTGGCACACTTTTAGCCCTTTGTTTTGGGACTCTTCTGACAACAACAATCTTTTTATTGACTCAGAATTATTACAAGAAAAGTATTATATACATTATAAATTAATTAAAGTAGATGACAAGAAGAGGAATTAATCAGTTGGAGCCTAGAGACTAGAGGAACCATGAGGAATTCAAGTTAGTCCCTAATACCTATTTAAAGTTATTTTTTCTGAAAATATTGCTTTAGTCAAAACGGATGATAGTCATGTTCATTTGGGCCCACATACATGTACTGTTCTTAGAATCAACTGCTCAGGGATGCATCAACTTTGCTCATAGCCAGTTGCATAAAACTTAAAGTGTATACGACAGATATTTTCTTATTCGCTTGATGGAATCTACATGGCATTCTGATAAGAAAGTCGAAAAAAGGTTTTCTATATCGATTTTTCTTTTCCGTGATTTAGCTGTCTAAAAACGTGAAATTTCACTTCCGTTGGGTTACAAAACCGCGCAAGAAGAAAGACCGGAAATAGTCTGCTGTGACGTCAATACAAGAATGCCAGTGTCGCGGTTTCTCAGTTCCTCCGTTTTTTTGGTGCGTGTTGCTACAACCATAGACAACACTCCTCAATAGAACCATGTTTCTTTCTCAGGGCGCACCAAAAAATGCGAGGAACCAAGAAACCGTAACACCAACATTCTTGTATTGACGTCACAGTGGACTATTTCCAGTCTTTCTTCTTGCGCGGTTTTGAAACCCACCAGAAGTGAAATTTCACGCTTTTAGACGGCTAAAACGCAGAAAAGAAAATCGATATCGAAAAACTCTTTTCGATTTTCTTATCAGAACGCCATGTAAATTCCATCAAGCAAATAAAAATATATCTGTCATATACACTTTAACATCGGAAGTAACTGTTAACGTCTGATGTTAAAATAGTGAGTTTGACTTGGCTGAACATCTAACATTAGCTGTTACCAACATCCAACATTACATTTTATGCAACTGGCCCCAGGTGGTCAAATCAAGACCTATAAACCAGCTTTAATTGCAGGGATTCTGACAGGGTGCGGGAAAAAAAGAATGAAAATTGTGCGGGAGTTTTGGGGCAAATTGTGCGGGAAATAACTTCGATTGTGCGGGAAATTGTGCGGGATTGCACAATCCTGTGTCCAACCAAATATTCAATCACCAGTAGTGTTCTAGCCAGGCCAGAAAAATATGACAGAGAGGAAATTCTGCATAAATGAAAAATACCAATAGATGTTTTACTTTGGGGATTAAAATGTACCCAGCAATCACCAATTTGCAGCTGTTTTTTTTTACTAAAGTTTATTTGTCTCAACAAAATCACATTGCGTGACACGATGAACTCGATCGGGTAAAACCGAAATACCACCGGCCTCAAAATAAATTGTTTCTGATCTACATGTAAGCGAGTTCCTTTTAAAAAATCCGTACATTTTATGTAGTGTGAATAATTTCCAGTAAAGGTTCACACAATTTCTTCGAAAGTTCGCCGCAAAACACAACCTCGAGATGTATGCAAATTGCGTGCTAAATGCAATTTGATAGCTTTTTTTCCACAAAAATTTAATAACAGATCGTAGAGCATTTTCCTGAATGAAAACGTCTTTCACTTGATTGAAAAAATAAAATCCAGTATTCTGATCAGGACTTAATAATTTTCTCTTATCGGTCCAAAGTTCCAGCACTTTAATAGTTTGTTTGTTGATTCGCAAATTTGATCAGTTCTTTGCAAAAATCACAGTGACATTCATTTCGGTGCGATGGTACATTTCTTCAGTGTTTCTTTTTCGGTCCCTGACATATTAAACTGAAAGAGGAAGCGAAAGCGCTCGAAAAAATATCAACAGGCTGCTAAGAAAAAACGACATAATGTCTGGAAAACGACAACTAAAAAGCTATGCGAAAAAATTTGGTGGGAAGTCGGATAGAAGTAAAACTGGGACTAGTTCCCAGGACGGCGAAGAGAACACCTTGTTGTTTTTATCACTCGAGCTGTTCGAGGAATTTCTCGATTGTTTGGAAGGAAAATAGGCTGAAAATAGTCTAAGGGCTGGTTCCCACTAGCGACGTAATCGGAAGCGGAGTCAGAGTCGGAAGCGTAAGGATCCTTACATTCTAGTGAAAATTAAAAAACGGAGTCGCAATCGGAATCGGAAGCTCGACGGAATCGGAATCGGAAGGATCAGAAGGTTTTCTTTTTCTTCCGATTCGGCTTCTGCTTCCGTCGCTTACCATCCGCTTCCGTCGTTTTGATTTCCACTAGATCGTAAGCTTCTTACGATTCCGATTCCGCTTACGTCGCTAGTGGGAACCAAGCTTAAAACGTTTCTCGAAATCTTGGTAAACAATAGAAATATCTGATTTAGTCAACAATTTAAGCAAATATTTCAGTATTGTGCGGGATTGTGCGGATTTTTTGGAATTGTGCGGGTTTGACCGAATTGTGCGGTCCCGCACCCGCGCACCCTGTCAGAACCCCTGTAATTGTAGACAACAAATAATTTTTGTATAGGCCAATCTTTGGTTACAATTACAGCCTCAAATTAGCTTGTGTCTTATTCTCTGATCATGCCACAAAAAAAAATCAGAATATTGAAAGGGCATACCAAAACAGGCTTTCTCTGGACATTTGAGCACAATATATACAAGATACTCATTTTTACATTGTAAATGCTGCTTTGAAAATTCAAAGTGTTAGACAGAATGTTTGGCTCATTGGTGTTTTTGCCACTCAGCAACCTTGCAGTTTTTGATAGCTGATATTTTCCTAGACATTACATGCAAAGATCTAAAAATTGGACAGTCTACTAAATTCAACAAGCTCTTTCAACTTTTGAAGTCCTCTTGTATTTAGCATGATGCCTTCTCTAGATTATTTTGTATGGTAATGGAACATAATTTAAACAATGACATCAGTAAAGATTTGCCAAAAGTGTATTAAAACTGGAGCACTGGGTACTCTTTATAAATTCATATAAAACTGTTCATTTATACTTTATAACTCCTTTTTGGGCATTTACATTTGTGGCAGTCTTTCGAGCATGAAAAGGGTGTTTATTCTAAAGAGGGTGCTTAATCAAGGGAGAATACTTTATTGGGGAAAATTGTATGGAAAGTATATTGTATACATTGTACGTCCACATACATGTACTCGAAAGTTTTTTCTTCAAATTACCTTGGCAACTTTCTTTTGTTGTTCCTTGGCCCTGGCCTTTTCTCGTGCAGCTCTTCAAAAAAAATCCAGTATGTTAGTTACATGAAGTCAGATTTGTCATTAACATTCTACAATGTACAGATTGCAGCAGAACATTTTTCTCAGATATAAATTATTGTTCTCAGAGACACTCAAACAATGTAGGTAAAATGACATCATCACTGAAAAATGTTCAGTAACAACACAGGCACTTGTCTAAAAAGGTAATCAAAAACAATGTTATCGCAAGATATTTTTCGTTGAGTTCCTTCTGCAAGAGGCAACTAGGACTATTGCTAATCCCTGCCTGGATGGGAGCACAAATATTTTGCCAGTACCCATTTATACATCTAAGGAGAGAAAGACAATTTGTCTAGGGAAACAACACAATGGCTGAGAGTCCAACACACCTAAAAAAACAACAACAAGTAAAACAAAAACAGATTGGACATGTCTTTTGCCGTTTATAGCAGGGCTGTCAATATTTCTTTTTTAAAGAGACAGGGAAGTGAAGAAAGTTGCTGCGGAAAATCTGTCTCTGGTATTGTTAATGTTTTGCTTTGCTATCAATTGAAGGTACAGAGGTACAGGGCTTATACACATAATAGCTAGGGAAAATCACTAGCCTGTCCCTTATTGACAGCCCCAAGTTAGGCAAGTAACAGATGAAACTATAAACCACAGTAGAAACCCCACTAGTTCCTGCATTGTATCTACATGTACAGTACCGCTCACAGGCAACTTACCACCGTCTGGCGAGACGCGTCTCGTTTCTCGTGAGTGCACTGCAAGTACCGTACAAACGCTTCACATTCTGCTGATACAAAATGTATTCAAAACTATCGAACGTTGATTTCCACGTTTGGCGAGAATAGAGCGTATGACGCACGACTAAACAAACCGAACGATCGAACTCTATTTCATGGGGAAATAGAGGACTGTAAAAGTGAGCGGTACTGTATACACTAAAACAGCAACCTTTTAGAGCAATATTTATTATTAATTTATGGGGAGACACGCCTTCAAGAAAGTCACTAACCTGATAGCTTGTTCACGCTGGGCTTTCCTTACTTCAGGCTTCTGGTTTCGTTTAGCCAAGATGTTTTCAAGAGTTGCCCCCTGAACAGACCGCTGGAACTTGACATTGCGCCTTGTTCGCTTTTTTGTGACTTCCTCTGTTGTACCCTTTTTGTGCTTTCGCCGATACAGGACAGTCCATGTTATCTTACGGGGATTTCTGTGCATCAGAAGAGCCCGCTCACATTTCTTGTTCAGGAAGTTAAAGACCTAATGAAACAAAAAAAAAAAACACTTTCAGCTCACAAATATACTTACAGTACAGGTCAGAGATATCCGACCACAAATGGACGCGTTATATGCGTTTTCAAAAAACGGGTTAACGCGTTTGGAAAACGGACTTTCAGTGAAGCTCATTAGTATGTATGAGGTAGCTCTTTGTTTCCTCTTGTTTATGGTTTATTTTGAATGGCCCTTAGGTTATTATCACAAAAGAAAACCGAAATAACGGCGCCCAACTTTCTGTCGTCCAACGCCAACTGGCAAATTTCTCCAATGCGACATGGAATCAGTCTAGCTTGTGTACGTAGTCATAATAATTTTGCTTAAGTTTTAATTGTATCTACAAAAAAATAAAGATGCTCTAAATTTTACTTATCTGTGAATGCAGTCAGCATAAATACCCGCCGATTCAGGGCTCAAATGACGGCCGGTTGCGATCGTCTGACTGGGAACTTATTCGAACTTACATGTATGTCAACAAACTCTCGTCTTGAGCGTCATATTTTATATGTTCGCAGCTTACATCTCAAGTATTAGCTTAAGTATTGCAATAAAATAAGAATAAACCTTTTCTGATTTTTATAACTTAGGATAAATGCAAAGAACAGTTTCATTCTTCGGCGTAGTGGAATGAGAGATCTAGAGTAACTAATGTGCGAGCCAGCGAGTCGAAGCCATTTTTTGCGAGCCTCGAGCCTTTTCATGCGAGCCACTGCTTTTTTTGCCATATGTGACCTCTCACGCGAAAACGATACTAACGGCTATCCATTCGAGCCGTTCAAGCCTTTCGCTTACCGTTTATCAGCCGTAATTTGGCGAGCGAAACTACAAGGATACATGTAACAGAGAATTCTTTGAAGCGCTTGGTCTGTATGCAGGTTTCAAATTACCTTTTTGATATATGCAAATTTGGTGCACTTTTTGCCGCGCGATAACTGTCAAACTTAAAAGCCGCTAAATTTTTTTTTCTGCAACATAACTTTCCCTGCTGTCTTTAACTTCGATTATTATATTTAGTTTCATTCAAGATTTATTTTAATAATTCGTAAACACGACGTTAAGAAAGAATTTTACACATGAATTTTAAGTGACTAATTCCCACTTGGGACTCGGGGCCGCTTGTTCCAGCCGTTCGAAACTTTTCTTCAGCCGTTCACCGTAAGCCGATCGAAATAATTCTTTAGCCGTTCAGTCGTTGACAGCCAGCCGTTCGAAATAATTATTTTACTCTAGCAGGATTTGCGCGCTTGTGAAATCAGCCGTTCACCTGCACTGTTGTCACACGAGCCGACGAGCACGACGCCGCCTTATTATAATTTTAAAACTTTCCGTCACGAAACCTACACTTACACAAAAAAAAATCAGAAAATTAGTCGCATCAATTAGATTTTATTTCAAATTAAAGCTTAAACGACAGAGCAGTTTTCCGTTTCAAGCACTTTGTTGCGCCTTGTAGAACCAGAGATATTAAAATTTTCAACTTCGGTAACGAACATTGCAAAACAATGGGCATCACACTTGTGGCGTCGTGTGTTCTAAAGAGTAAAAACAAGTGTTACTCGCTCACAGAAATTAAGAAAGATATGGCGTTCGAGTGACTACAAATATATGCGGAAACTTCCAAAGCGTGAAAGAAAGTTTAGCAAATATATTTTTCTCGCGACAAGCGAGCAGTTTGGCGGCCGTTGTTTACATTCATTAGTGGTAAATTTCTAAGCGCAAATGAAAGTTTAAACAGAAACCCCGGCGGCTAATATTGTCGTTCCTCCGAACGATTGTGTTTACATCTTGATTGCTTAACGTAGCTAAGCGGGCAAAATTTAACTAGAACTCACACTAGTAATAAACGAGCTTGAGCGGTAAATCGGAAATCGCGGCCATTGCATTCTTGGTGTCATGTTTTCTACGTTATGCAAATTTCGCTTTTCTGCGAAAAAAAGTTTTCAAAAAAGGTCGCCTGATAACAAATAGTTATTCCCTCCAAACAAAATCTTAATTGGTCGATGGATCGATGCGGCATTAGATCGTTCGGAAAAAGGTAAACTTCTTAAAAACGTTTTTGGTCTGGTGTTCATAAATACGCTGTGGCTAAATGCCCGGCAAATAACATGATAACGCTATTCGCTTTGATAATTTTACTACGTTATGAAAATTTCGATCCGCATGTCTTGGCGGCGGCATTTTGAAAACGACTAACCTTTGTTTTCGAAAACAATGATCTAGAAAGCAAACTTATGGCAGTGAATAACAATAGTGAAAATGCGTCGGAGAAATGCGTTTTCTAACGCGTTTTTGAAAACGCGTTAACGCAGAAAACGTGAGCATGTTTTACGTTTGCGTTGGACGGATATCTCTGACCTGTACTGTAAATTGGACAAAATACTGATGGAAATTATATCATTCTAGAATTGTTTGTGCATACATGTACATGTATATTTTTGTTTAATATGAAAGAAAACTATCATTAAAATAGACACCTGAAATGGTAAGTTGGTGTCTTTAATAGCAAGAGTCCATAATAACAGGGTACACTGCATATGTACAGTGTATGAAACAACACGCACATGCAGACAAACCCCTTATTAAACCTGTTATCAAGCCTGCAAATAGTTTTCTTCTCCAAGCAAGTCATTTGTCAGTCCAGGAACAATAATTGAAGGACCGAGAGCATAACCAACCTATGTGGAATTTAAGACCTTTTTTATTTTTTCTCGCTCAGATTTGCCTCATTTCATTGTACAGCGAATAATATCACAAACCCTTGTCGAATTTGCATAACGCTAAGGAATTTGACTAATTTCACCTGAAAAAAGCAGAGTTCTGGCCCTCCAGTGCTTTGACTGTACATTCAGAGCGCAATTTCGATGCCATTTCAAAGCAGATTGGCCGTGAGAATATGCGACCACAATACTCCTGACCAGCATCAACAACCTGAATGAAAATACTGTTATTTACATGTATGCACGCTTGGCTCGCTTATCTATCGTGAGCTTACTACAGTAACACATCGGCTGTAGCGTGTGTATAAGCCAACGTGTATAAGGCCCGTCCGGTGATTGACATCATTAAGTCCAGAAATCCTTAAGTCTCTAGCACCTCTCAAAGAAACGAGTCGTGTTTCTTGTCGTACCTTGTGTCTAAAGTGCCATTTAGCGCTTGTGGTGAAAAATGGACCTTGATGGTCAAGACGAGCCGGTGGGAAAGTCTGGAATCACTTCGGATCAGAAAAAGGGCAGCGTTGAGAGTTGTGGGCCATTTCCCATCCCGTGCCGTGGTCGAAATGCCTAATATCCGAAGTGATTCCAGACTTGTAGTATTTTGTTCTAACTTTTGGGCGGGAACACCATTTCGGTTTTGCTGTAGGATTTCCCGACATGCTTTGTGACAGTGGCAGATGGGTCCGCTGTGTGTGGTTGGGCACTTGAAATACAGCTTTGGGCAGCTAGAAGTGAGTTCTTGCTGGCCAGCTGAAAGATGTTTCGCATTTAGAGTCTTAAATGCATCATTAAAATCGATCCAAAAGGATTCTCAAATCGAGATACATGTTTTGATGCGTATCTACCTTTAATAATAAAACTTAGTCTTGATTGCGCATGTGTTCATCGATGGTCTCATGGGTTGGGTCGGGGATTTGCACTCACACTCAGCATCCTTTTTTTTCGAACTGGACATTATGAAAGTGATTTATCGTCAAAAATCCTTACGTTTAATTTTAAAAAAAATATAGAACCGTGTCAGTGTGAAAACATAAGCTTACCGCAATAATATTTTTTTGCATACGGTATTTCTCGAAAACGACGGGAAAAACAACAGAAAAAAATTCTGAACAATGTTTTGCAACTAATTTGTAGTTCACATGCCAAAAATGGACAAATCTGAGAGAGAAAAAATAAAAAAGGCCTAAAATTCCACATAGGTTGGTTATGCTCTCGGCTCTTCAATTATTGACCTGACAAGAAGTCAGTCTATTGACTATTTTGTTCCACATGGTTTATCTTTACTGAAAAGTACCGGGTGTTCAAAGCTAACTATGGAAAGTTTTCTTTGTTTCACAGAGGGAAGATATTGTCTGAATTTAATAGCAGAACTATCCAGTCTGTCTGTCAGGTCACATTAAGCTTTCACCAGTCAAAATGCCAAATTTACCAGACATATGTCTGATGATAGGCTGTTGTTTGCAGTCTTGTGTTATTCCTGATATCGATATACAATTAATTTTCTCCTGTTCTTGTCATTTCACTTTGTAGCTACATGTATACTATTGTGTGGATTTTACAGAAGTTCCGCTGCACAGTCACACAAACAAGATACACATACATGTAGCTGCAAGGTACGATTTTAAACAAGAGGAAGGTATATAGTTTAGTGGCTCATCAATCCACTTTAGGCTTTAAAGAACGAGGAAGGTATTTTTAGTGGCTCAACGGCTTGGCATTTTGCCAGTCAATTATTGAGCCACCGAGCCAATTGAGGTAATGCTTGTACACAAATGTCTCTGCATTCTGTAGTTTAACCACAATTCGTCCCTTTGCACTTTTCATTCATTATTTAATTAATAGATGTTTATCAAAATTCAGCACTAGCACTGTATTCAAGTTTATATTTGACAATACATCGTATATTTTTTCGGACATGTCTAAACAATTTTAGCATTTTTAAATACTAAACTTTATCAAGTGGAAGTTTCATAAATTAAACAAACTGCAAACAGTACATACCTTTCCGTCCAGCCGGCAATACCTCTTGCCATGACCTGGGTAGATCTTGTACCCACTGAAGTTACACAACTCGAGCCTGAAAAACACAAGTTTGATTTAATTTACGATATTCCGTCGGTAAGTATGAATTAAAAAAATCAGAGCTAGCCTGTAATAAGTTATGATAGCTCTTTGGAAGCTATATTGTTATGAATTATTGTGCTATCGAGAAGTCGTGCGCCAAAAATAAGCACTTATTCTTCAAGAAGTAAAATAGCTACAGTTTAATGTCCCCTTGCTAAAATGTTCGCTCAAATGAGGCTACGATAACTTGGACTGGCCGTTTATTACAAGAAGGGGCAAATTTTCAGCGGATTACAGCATGGATGGAAAAGGATTTGAATCAAACTTACTTCATCGCTGTACGATGATTATTTTGGTGGAAGAGAAGGAAGACTGGCACGCATGCGTCCTTTAGGCGGAAGAGCGACTGGGCACTAATGGCATTGTGGGTATTTTCAAGATGGCGTCCGCCAAAGTGAGCACAAGTTGAAAGGAAATTTTAACAAAGAGTTTTAAAACCTTTCTGTACAGTTTGGATAAGAAATTAATGGCCAGAGACATGGAAGGCGCAAGCAGTAGTAAAAGTAAATCGAGGGAAGCAAAGGAAAGTGACAGACCGCAGGTAAAGGCCACTTCAAAGATGCAAGAACACTCCTTCTTGACCGACAGAACGGACGTGAAGCAAATGGAAAAAGGGTTGCTTGATCTCATGCACGAGTTCAATCACGGAAAATTGCATGCATTTGGAAAGGACTGTACTATTGAAAAGATGGATAAAGTGCGCGAGCTTCAAGAACGTTTGGCGCAGTTGCATTTTGAACTGGATGATATGACGGAAGGATTTGGGGAGGACGAGGAGACTAAAAGCGGAGGAAACCTGGAAAAATTAATGAAGAATTTGGAGACTCTTAGTTCTACTGTTCAAAGCTTACATCAAGAAAGTTCAACGTAACTGAGGTTACTCGGCCAATGAATGAAGACCTGGGGTGTTCGGACTGTTTCACCTGAAGAGTCATTTTTTTTTTACCTAAACAACATACAGTGTACACTTACCAATGGCCAGAGGTGCACAAATTAGTCCGAGGTTTCCGTCTTCCAGCAGGGAAAGTAGTATTTACACAGACGGATTCCAATTTGTTATCATTGCTACGTATAATTAAGGCTTCCCATCACAATATAAACTGCAGAATACCCTGTCACATGGAAGCCTCTTAGAGCATGGGTGCAGTAGACCCAATCACCTTAGTTTATTACCTCATTTCAGGTTGTGTGGTGTTTTCTAGAGAATTAATATTTTATATATCTCTCTAAAAACTAGGTTTAGAGTGGAAAATATCTATACAAGTCCTTCATTGTTATGTCTTTGTTTTGTTGTCAGGAAAGCTTGTGAGAGTGGTTTAATTTACAAACTTGAAGTTTGATTCACTCAGAAATAGAAAAATTTTGATTCTGAGTGAATCAAACTTCAAGTTTGTAAAACCACTCTCACAAGCTTTAAATCAACAAAGCAAACACACATAATTACACTGTCAACAACATACTATTGTATGTTTAATTTTGTTTTAATTTGTTCAAAAAGCCCAAAAGGCCATGTTAGAAAGGCTAAAATTAGCAACATTTTTAACTGATGCAGCCATTTAAGGACGTTCAGGTGAAAGTCTTCTAACATTGATTTTTTATGAAACTTTTGCTACAGCTAGGTGATGAGTTAGTTGTGTCAGAAATGCAAAAAAATGGGGGGTCACCGACTTGGTTTCTGAGATACATCGTAAGATATCTTCCAGACGACCCTAATTTTGACAAGTCGGTCTTCCTTACTCTATGTGGCCTGTGTGTCTGTTACATGTAGTGGAGAAATATTTCAAATTGATATTTAAAATGCAACTTTCTATGCCAAATGTTATGAGTGGGTCTATTTAGCTAATTCATTCAACTGGTGACATCCCTTAAAGGAACTCTAATCTTTAATGATAGCATTTGTAAATACTGACAGCCACAAGTTGTCAGGATTTGATGTTGTGTGGGTAGAAAAATGGGAAAATTTTAAACTTTCTACTTCGATTTTTTTGTTCATTTTTTCACAATCTGTTGAGAATTGGAAAAGAAAATTAACTACATGCATCCAAAAAAATAGGAGTCACTGATCATCCAAACTAAGCGAAGTTAATGCAACCACTACTAGCCCTTTTTGTGTTTAGATTTCTACCCTTGCACACACGCTCATGCATGGCGTACATGTAGCATGGCATTGCAACATGAATTGCGTACACAGTAAGGATGCACACAAACAATTAGCATGAATGTCCTTAAAAACACAGAGGATGGTTAGCATGTTGTTTGGTATTTTAAAAACCTCACTACAGTAAATATATCTAGACAAACAAAACCTTTCACGGAACAACCTTTTTCAAACTTGATCTTCAGGAAACAATGCCTTTCAAGTAGCAGGGTATTCTACAACATCTTGTATTGTTTGTAAGTTTGAGCTTCAGAATTGTATTTTCTAATGTCAACATTGACGACTCATTTGTACATGTACATTGTATATACAGCTCTGTTAGCAGGATTTGCAAGTTTGGAACAGTGGGTCGGCACTCAGGATGCCAAGTTGGGCCCAAAAATGTTTCTTTGTATAAAGTACTAGGGACAATTCTTGAAATGTAGGAATTATTATATTCACTGTAATGGTAGTACAAATTAAATACTTCAGACATTTTTTTTCTGCTTCCCTTGTTTGCAACTTTAACTCCATCCTGTCATACTGACTTAAAACAGCAAACATGACTGGAATTTCTCAAGTTAGAAAAAAAAATCAAAACCATGACAGTGTCATGATAAACTGATCTTAATAATAGTAATAACGCGAATATTTATACAGGATAACCTATCAGTTCTATTATAAAGAACTCTTATCAAAAAGGTCAGGTATCCAAACACTTCGAAGTTGGTTAAAAAAAACTTGAGTGAATCTACTGTTTTCAACCCACTTGTCGGTGTTTTGAAATCCTGATCAATGAAACTGACTCGAAAGTAGCTGTTATGTTCAAGGACAGGCTACAACTAAACACAGTATTTAAACCACTTAAATATTAATTATTGCTAGAGGTGTACAAGAAAATAATCACTGAATTCCACTCAAAATTTTACAAGATACCGAATACTGATAAACAAGATTCTTTTTTAATTAGTAATTTAATAAGTTACATGTATATTAAGGGCGTGTAACAAGTCAATGTATTGTTACGTTCTAAACCAGCAGTGGTAACATAACATCAGTTAAAGCAAATACAATGTACAGTACATTAAAAACCACCAACTATATAATGATAAATCAATACAACACTTAATATTGGAGTAAAAAAAATTCTTTCAGGGTAAACAAAAATATATTATTTTAGCTTTTGATAACTTCAAGAAAACTTCAGGCAAAAGTTCACAGTAGTTTCCACTTTTTCTTGCTATCTAAACCTCGCTACATCCAATGGAAATTTTTAGGGCTAGGATCCATTGTTTCCGTTGTTTGTTGTTTTGTTCTCTCGAAAGGTATCAAACCAATATGGTGTGAGACCTTACAAGAGCTGCTACATTACCCTTCTGACTAAGCACTGATATCTGTTGACGTTTAAAGGGTTAACACGTTCTGACTGTACTTTTTCTAATGTAACTGAAACTACTGTATATACAATTAAAAAACCAACACAAATCTATATTTAATTTATAAGTACCATTAAGCAATTTTAACAACTTTTCTTCACAATTGTCAGTTATTCAAGGGAAACAATATGCTGTAATCACCTTGAAAAATATAAATACCCTATTTTACTACTTAACCAACTACATGTAGATAGTTACCATATTTCCTTGAATAATAGCCGGGACATATCATTAATGTTTTCACTCCAAAAGTGGGCAATTATTCGAAATATTGCTTGCTGCGAGTGGTACTAATGTGCTAATTAGAGAGCTCCAAGAAATAAAGGAAAGAGTCAAATACACGAATAGGAAAACTATATGAAACCTGTGCTTTTGTAACTTTTCTGCAATAGTCCATTTTACTATTGTGTATTTAGTGACCTTACCTTTGAGTGTAAGTGAGGCTGGAGGTGACCTTGCTTTGATACAAACCTTCCTGCCTTTCATAAGATAATGCTTTTCTCATGCTAACTAGGTAAATTGACAGCTGAAAAGCTCCAAGGTCTGCATCATAACAAGGTCAACTTCACCCTCGCTTTCACTCAAAGGCCACGACACTAAGAACACAACTGTAAAATGGTCTATTGTAATGATATTTTCCAATACAAGAAGTGGAATTTCAACTTGACTGGGAGAATGCAAGAGAAAGGGGAAGGGAAGGGGGTGATTAATTGAGGGATGGCAATTATTCGAGGAAATATGGTTAGCATACTTTTTTATTCCTTACAAGGATGTCAGAACATCATGTGTTTTCTTTTTAATAATTATGTAAGTTCTTTTAGTTTATTATAAAAATCTAACTTACAATAACCTAATATATCATAAGGCTATAGCTTACCAATATTACGTATTGAAAAAGTAAACTACATGATTGTACATGTAAGTTTAAAGTAACACTACTTCCCCTGGATTGGATATTAAATGTAATCCATCGCAGGGTTACACCCAGCATTTTGTCGCCGGTACCCATTTATACACCTGGGTAGAGTGAGACAATGTGGTCCAAGTACTCCTAATGATGCATGTGGTGTTCAGTATGTTCTGTATTCAAACCACCAACGTTTCAGGTGAAAGTTGGAACTGGTAACCATGCAGATCATTGCAACAAGATATTTTCAAGGCTGATCTAGTCAGTGCAACTTTGTTGCATGGGAAGTGCTGATGATAACACTGCACAAATCACATCATCTAAATTTCATGTAAAGCTTCAACTGTCTTACAAGTGTTGCATAGGGCATGATAAATATTGTGTGATTTTGAAACATGTTTTAAATGCTATGACGAATCGCAACTACGAACAATGTCACATAAGCAGTGTCATTTATGATTTAGGCATGATGTGAGATAAGTGCGCACTTCAAAAGTCCCATGCAACAGTTGCCCCATCTATCCTTAAGGGTCTATTTTATCATGGTTGGTCACCTGAGAGCAACATACATATCAGAGCTCTAACAAATAATAGTTTTAAAAAATGCACTTTAAACGGGACTACATAACCATAACCCAGTCATGTCATTAAAAATACTTCTAATAATACTTTAATAGAACAAACAGCCATCTAAGTGAGATTATTTGATTGGTTTGTAAAGCAGGGTTGAGACAAACTTCTCCCTAAAGCGTTGTGTTCCACTTAATGTCATGACCCCATCCTGCAATTAATGTAAAAAGAGAAAGAAAGCATAAAGTTACTAGAAGAGAAGCTACACAGCACTCAGAACAAAATAACTAACTTTAACTAAAGCAAGTGCATTACTGTACATACTTTTGTCATCTAAAAATCTCAATAATTATAATAATAAATAATCAAGTTTGAACATAGAAAGTCACAAGTATGATGGTGAAAAAACCAGTGTTAGTACATGTAAACTACAATTTGTACAATGACCTACAATTCTAGTCATGTTTTCAACTTGGGACACCCCATGCGACACTCCTATTCTGATTGACAGCCGTCTTTTTCCCCTCCTAATGTTTAATTTTGCAATTCTGTGATCCAATCTTGAAAACCAATATTGAGAGGAAAGAGAAGATGAGATCTGTCCCAACAAAACAATGTGTCTTGAACTGTAGAATCATTGCATGGTAGGGAACAATAAACAATTCTTTGACAACTTTAATTTTGAGGGAATCAATGCCCAACATTCAAAGCTATTACTACACTAAATAACACAACTGCATGATAGCCTACATGTATGCAGTTGGGGGTTTTGATGGCGCATGATGCCGACTTAGCAAGTGTTGAAGCTGAGAAAATTAGCAGCAACCATCAGCTATGTGGGCTACACATCTGATGAATTTAGATCCTTCTAAGAATGTGTCTTGAATAAATGAGTCATTACCTTGATAGAGAGTGCATAAAGATGATTTAGTGACACATGATCAGGCTCGGGGAGAAGTGATGGGTCATTGTGATCCACAACTTCTTTGTTGAGTATAACATGAAGTAAGTGAGGTGGAAGAACTGGAGGTACACTGGAGTGCATTCCATCACGCACTATAACAGGTGTGTGGTGTGATGGGATGAGCTGGCCGTATGAACCAGGTGGAGATCCAGACAACGACTCTGAAACAACAAAAGTAGGTCATATGAGTCAAGATAACCTATCAATAGATACATGTAAGGCTGCAAATAACAGCCTGTCATCGGATAAATGTCCAGTAAATTTGGCATTTTGACTGGCGAAAGCTTAATGTGACCTGACGGACAGACTGGATAGTTCTACTTCAATTAGATTCACACAGAAAATATTTTTTCTCTCCTGGGCGGTGGTGAAATTCATTTACTGAGAGTTAACTGTACTGTTAACTTGAAGCAAAATAAGCAACTAACTAAAAGTACAATAGATGTTAAGTTCTACTCACTGATTGAGCCAACAGAACCAATACTTGCACTTGCATCACAGTCAAGCGCTTGAAACACTTCAAAGTCAGACTTCTTTACGTTGATTACATTGTTTCTGCCCCCAAAATTGTCATTTGTGGTTGGCTGTTGGGAGACAAAGAAAGTGTAGAGATTTTAAAAAGACGTACAGCGTATTATGTTAACACTTTGAATGCCAAGGACGTACATACAGTATATGTTCTCGGCTACTGAGACCATTAAACATTGTTTTTTTTCCTTCCGGTTGTTCGTGGTTTTTTGTCCGTGGTTGTTTGAAAAGGTCTGAGAAGGAAAAATGATACGGGTAACTGCTGACCACAAAATTTGCCCTGTGGGCACAACATAACTCCCAACTTTAAGGCAAATTCAAAGGCTGCCATGATAGTTGGACTGCCTTGCCAGATCACTTACATATTTACTGTCAGTATTAACTTGTTTAGGGCAGGAATTGCACTGTACAACAAAAAAGGAGTTGTAAAGTGTTTAACAGGGCTCAAAAAAAAAAAAAACTGAAATTCAAACTTGCCCTTTGACCAAGCAAGTCTTAAGTATTACTTGCCTGGACAAGATTTTATAATTTTTTTTTTCCAGCTTACTGTAGTTCACGAGCTGCTATCCATATCCTTGCCCATCGGGCAAGTGAGTGGGAAAAGTTACTTGCCCGACACAAAAATCTACTTGTTTCGGGCGACTGGACGGGACTTTTTTCGAGCCCTGGTTTAAGTTCTTAAATTGCGAAAAATAAATTTTCATGAAAATTTCCAATATGGCCGCCAGTTGCTAGGGGTGTATCTGGGTTGGCATTTAAAGGGTTACAGATATTTATTATATATGAAACAGAAGTTTAAACCACAGCCCAGGATGGCTGACTATTTTTGCTGTACTGGCATATTTATTTGGAAGCATGTATGCACAGCTTCATACATGTATTTTGAACACAAGAAAATAGATTTTGACTTTGTCATATTCCCTGGGCTGCAAAAAGCAAGACACTGGACTCACATGACTCATATAGCTTCAGTCAGTCATATTATTAATTTTGTAGAATTGGCCGTACTTATGAAATTTGTTTGTAACTTATATAACATATTATGACACAGAGTTCTCCATATCTTTCAGAACAGCGCTGATCGAGGTAAAAATGATTTCTCGAGAGGTTATAACATCTGTACTGATGTCCCCAAAGTTCTCAGCTGTTAATGGATGGTTACAGAGACGGCAATTTGTCATGTCTACTGTACTGTAACATTCGCAACCAAATGATTTTTTTACTGCAGTACTCAC
Source organism: Dendrophyllia cribrosa (assembly GCA_024195265.1). Lineage (NCBI taxonomy): Eukaryota > Metazoa > Cnidaria > Anthozoa > Scleractinia > Dendrophylliidae > Dendrophyllia > Dendrophyllia cribrosa. The sequence continues at coordinate 30,688,869 of JAJLRJ010000004.1, read as the reverse complement.
AGCATTTGGGTCATGAATCCAGCGGCCATCAACACAAAACTTGTATTCATGCTCTCCCTCTGGCAGCTCAATGATTGCTGAGAATTCTCCTTGACTACGGAAAAAGGCCATTACCATTTGATCAGATTTACAGCTGCAATTTTTTTCAAAGTTTACTAACACTACTGCTATTTAATTACAGTATTGATTAATTTAGCATTACTAAAATTTCTACAACAGCTGTACAAAATTGAAAATGTTTTAACAAAGAGGTCCTGCATAGAATGGCAGGAAAAATTGAGATCACTACAGCAGGGCTCGAAATTGCACCTGTATCGGGTGCATTTGTGACTAAAATTTGTCTATTAGTCAGGATTTTGCAACTGTTTTATGGCCAAGCTAATAAAGGAATTATATTCAACAGTTTTGTGTCTTACTTGTAACTGGTAGTTGTAATTTATCCAAAAAATCCTACGAAATTCACGTTGAATGTTGCGTGACTTAATTGTCGATTTTATGCTCCATTAACACGGTTTCCAAGAAGTGTATCAAGGGCGCACTTTTTCAGAAATTTCTTGTTTCTCATTTCCAGTTCCAGTAGAAGTTAGTTATTTTTTGTTTTGCGACTAAAATTTTCAAACTTGCGACTAAATTTTAGGAATTACTCGCAAATTGCAACTGAATTTTTTTTTTAATTTCGAGCTCTGTACCTGTAGACATTGTGCATGCACAACTTCTTCCAACAACTTCTACATACAAAACACAGTTTAACCTACAGTTTTCTGATTCTTGGCAAAATAAAGGTCCATGAATACATTAATTTTTCTCTTACCCTCGGCTGATTAATACACGTACATTCATAATAACACCAACAGTTATACTAACCTAAAGTTCATGGGAATCCTTGTTTTCCAGTCGTTAAAACTCCCCGAAAGCAGAACATCTCTCCCGCCATTCTCCCACTGAAACACTGTTGGTACTGTTCTTTTCTGTGGCGGCTCAGGTTCCATGGAATCATCTTCATATTCGTAATCGCTGTGGCTATCAATATCTGGTTCCCTTGCTAAATATGTAATTTGAACTTATATTAGCAATATAAATGTACA